>SJYA01000072.1:1290381-1311208 GCA_006410615.1 Neotragus moschatus | reverse complement strand
AAAAAGCAAGAGAGTTTCAGAAAAACATCTATTTCTGCTTTATTGACTATGCCAAATCCTTTGATTTTGTAGGTCACAGTAAACTGTGGAAAATTCTTCAAGAGATGGGAAGAGATGGGAAAACCAGACCATCTGACTTGTTTCTTGAGAAACCTGTATGCAGGTCAAGAAGCAACAGTTAGAACTGGACATGGAACAAGAGACTGGTTCCAAATAGGAAAAGGAGTATGTCAAGGCTGTATATTGTCACCCAGCTTATTTAACTTATAGGCAGAGTACATCATGAGAAATGCTGGACTGGAAGAAGCACAAGCTGGAATCAAGACTGCTGGGAGAAATATCAATAATCTTAGATATGCAGATGACACCACTCTTATGGCAGAAAGTGAAGAGGAACTAAAGAGCCTCTTGATGAAAGTGGAAGAAGAGAGTGAAAATGTTGGATTAAAGCTCAACATTCAGAAAACTAAGATCATGGCATCTGGTCCCATCACTTCATGGGAAATAGATGGGAAAAGAGTGGAAACAGTGGCAGACTTTATTTGGGGTGGGGGGCTCCAAAATCACTGCAGATGTTGGTTGCAGCCATGAAATTAAAAGACGCTTACTCCTTGGAAGGAAATTTATGACCAACCTAGACAGCATATTAAAAAACAGAGACATTACTCTGCCAACAAAGGTCCATCTAGCCAAAGCTGTCTTTTCCAGCAGTCATGTATGGGTGTGAGAGTTGGACTGTGAAGAAAGCTAAGCGCTGAAGAATTGATGCTTTTGAGCTGTGGTGTTGGAGAAGACTCTTGAGAGCCCCTTGGACTGCAAGGAGATCCTACCAGTTCATCCTAAAGGAGTGCTGGGTGTTCATTGGAAGGACTGATGTTGAAGCTGCAACTCCAATAGTTTGGCCACCTCATGTGAAGAGTTGACTCATTGGAAAAGACTCTGATGCTGGGAGGGATTAGGGGCATGAGGAGAAGGGGACAACAGAGGATGAGATGGCTAGATGACATAACCAACTAGATGGACATAGGTTTGGGTGGACTCTGGGAGCTGGTGATGGACAGGGAGGCCTGGCATGCTGCAATTCATGGGGTCGCAAAGAGTCGGACACGACTGAGCAACTGAAGTGAACTGAACTGATAGCTCAGTTGGTAAAGAATCCTCCTGGAATGCAGAAAATGCTGGTTTGATTCCTGTGTTGGGAAGATCCGCCAGAGAATGGATAGGCTTCTCTATTAAATAGCCAACTAAAATAATAATGTATAATTTTAAAAAAATTCTGTAGTGTTAGACATTTCTGTGAAAAATCTATTTGTGACATAGTATCTTAATGACTTATTTGTGGGATATAAGCAGATTTATGGACAAGGTGATATACTATCAACTTTTCTTATTAGTTTTTCTTCTTAAACAATAATTTTTGATTAACTTCTATACAGGCAGGCCCCGATTAAGGAAGAAACTGTAACTAGCTGCCACATCTCAATCTTTGCTGACAGCAGGAAGCATTTGTTGGAATGAAAACATAGTGTCACAGTGAGATGTCTGTGTTCTCATAACAAGACCAGCTCAAGGAAATAACAGAAATACGGACCAAAATTCCACTTGAAACTCAGATACATTAGTAAATGTTCACTCTATGCTGTTTTTAAATTGTTAGAATTTTCTTTTTTATTTTATTAATCTTAAAAGTCTGAAGGTCTCTCTGATTCTAATACTTTTATGGAGAAAACAGCTATTAAAATATCCCTTGGGAATGTGTACTTATAACAAAATAATTCTCTCACATAAATGAGTGGGGATGTTCTACCATCAGTGAAGTATTAGTACATTAAGAGCCTCAGCTTTGATAGCAGTCCCTAGAATCACAGTTCTTTTTGTTTCTGTGTATTGTCAACCTATATTATGAATCATCTAGACAAGTGAAATGTGTTTCCTAAAATGTAAGATACTAAAAGTAGAACATTAATGATTAGGTAAACATTGTACTTTTGCAACACATTTTAGTTTTTTAAAATGCTCCAGAACTAACAGAAAAACTTGTTTATTTCTAATTTGAAAGGATTTTTTAAACAGATTAAAAAATTAAAATACATCACTCAATTTGAAATTATATAAAATCATTAGGGCAAATCTGTGCTCAAACTTTAGCACATATATTTACCATCACACCACAAATTCAGGCTGTCTTGGTATATATTTTCTTATATCACTTGATTACTAAACTTTGATTAGTAAATATAAGCTCTGTTAGTCAAGGTTTGAACAAAAGCTATGAAAATGTAATATAATAAGCAAATGGCCTGTAAAACCATTATAATATAGTAGTTATTTTCAACATAAAGATGTGTCTGGAAGTCCCTTATATGTAAGGGCTCAAATTTTAACATAAGGAACATAAAGTATTGTGATGAAATGAAATTTCAATTGAAAACCATTCTTTGGACCTTTTTATATCACAAAACTTGTTTTAATTTTAAAAGAAGCCCAATCCAGAATAAATTGTTTAAATTTCTGGATAAAAATCAGGATATAACTTTGATGTCATATTCTACAGGATTACTAAATCNCTTATATGTAAGGGCTCAAATTTTAACATAAGGAACATAAAGTATTGTGATGAAATGAAATTTCAATTGAAAACCATTCTTTGGATCTTTTTATATCACAAAACTTGTTTTAATTTTAAAAGAAGCCCAATCCAGAATAAATTGTTTAAATTTCTGGATAAAAATCAGGATATAACTTTGATGTCATATTCTACAGGATTACTAAATCTCAACTTGTTATCCTACATCATGACTGTTGAATAAACATGCACACACACACACACACACACACACACACCTCTTCAAGGTATAAATATGTGTTTCTATAAAAGCCCACAAAGGATCCAGTGAAGTGCTACATGCCTATCACTTTAATTCAAAACTCTAGGCCTTTATTTTTCATATTCGGAGCATAGTGTCAATGGAAAGCATCAAACGATTAGGTCAGGAAACTAGCATGATTAGGTCATTGTGCTAGAGATGGTCAGGAAACTTCATTCATCACTGCAGGAGAAAGTAGCATTCAGACAAACCTTGGTGTGCTTTTTCTTGGTAGTGTAGTCATAATATGAATAGAGCCAACAGAAGCTTCTATCTGGGGATGGCCTTTTTCATATTCAATCATGTGCCTTTCCAATACACACACGTATGTATATGGATGTGTTCACACAGAATTTACATTGAGCTTAGATATGTGCTTACTGAAATAGCTATTTTTGAATGTTCAGTTCTTTCAAAAGTGCTTTTTACTTGTATATGTATTTAGTATGCATTCATGCAAATTACTTTTAAAGTTTTCCACCTCTATATGGCAAAAAAAATAAAAGCTGAGTTATAGTCATCCCTAACACATGAAATTAGGCAAGTCATGTAATCTAGTCCCTTTGTTTTTATTAACTTCTTGTTATTTTAAACTTCATTTAAAAATCTTTTTTAAAAAAACTCTTCCCTTTTACTTCCAGGACTCTGTTTTAGGCAGCTAGTTTAAAGATTCAAATTGCATTTTAACAACTTTTATACCTATGTTAGAAGTTTTTATGTAAGTATTCATTTTGTAGTCATTTGTCCCAACTGAGTCATTATCTTTCAAGGCCATTCAATATGCCACTATTGATAACCTTCTTTTCCAAAATCCAGTAACTAAACATCAGGTATTCACTACTTGGTAAATAAATGAATGCAAAAAACAAACTATTTTGGTATGAAAGATGAGTTAATTTTTTCCTTAATTTTTTCTTAATTTTAATGGTTTTTAAATATTTGCCTTTGAATTTAAATATAGAGTTCTAATGTTTTTACTAGGGCCAGGGTTGTAAACCTTAGTTTCCAAAGGATTACCTTTGGAAAGGAAAATATAAAGGGATACTAATTTAATATATTTTTAGATTTTTTTCTTCTTTAATCGTGTATATGTTGTTAAAAGATATTAAAACATTTAGAATTATTTTGGACATCACTTATAAGCAGAAGTAAGAAAAACTGTCCTTCTTCAATGTATAAATGTTTAAGGAAAAAAAAGCAGTTGTGCCTAAAAAAATAGATAAATCATCATTGTAACCATAGATTAATCTAACTTGTTCAGTTGGATGCAATACATATATAATTACACTTGGAAATCTTATTTTTTAAATAAAAAGGACTATCAAATCATTATAATTTCACATCAGAAATGTCAAGAACATCATACTAAAATCTCTGAGTTTATCTTTCTTGATTTAATGTAAATGAGTGTTAACTTATTTGTGGTAAACTAGATAGTAAAACTAAATTAAATCAAGAGAAAATTATTATTCTCTTTTATTCTGCCTCTTTAAAAAATATTTTCAAGATTTGGCACTGGCTATAATATTTGATGGGGTTTATATATTTAATGAAAGAATAACAACCCTATTTAACTTCTATTTATAGTTTCTGTGATGATGCCAGTTCTTTTCATTCTGTCAAAATACGAAACATACCATAACTTGCTTTGGCATATTGAAGGGGAAAATAAAAATTTGGATATAACTGTAGCTTTATGTCATTTTTGAATATTATCAGTGATCAAGGGTCCAGTTGGGAAAAATTAACAAAATTAGACAGATAAACAAATGATTGCTTTTTTTTCTCATCACCAATCTGTAATTCAGGAAAACAGAATTTTACTTCATTTTCATTTCAAAAGGTAAATATTCATCCCTAAAATTTTGTGCACAGTGTGGGAGTGGTTCAGTTTTGTAAGACAATACTGCTGGTCACATATACGCGCACACACACACACACAGGGCTGCTCATAGACTTCCTCAGAGTGTTGTTCTGTTAACCAGAGGATTATTCAATCTACAAGGAAATGACTGCAAATCAGCTTCCCAGCCTAACTTCTCAGTGTGAAGACTACTACCATATAATATTTTAAAATGTACCTGTCTAAAATCTATAGAATTTTATGAATTGCTAAATTACATTTGAAAATAGGGGAATGAAGTATATGTTAACTACTAACAAGCTGTTCTCTGTTTCTCTTACTTATCCTGAAGTGGAAAATATCTAAATTTCATATTGATTAGAAACCAACTATCTTTATCACTGGCAAAAAGTAAACTTTAAAGTCTCAGTTTTCATCAAAGAAGGGGTGGGGCTTGGGGAATGGGTATTTTTTTTTTTTACAAAATAAGTTTATTGATCTTTAACTATTATTTAAAAGACAATAAATTAACCTCTCCCTTTAATGACTATATAGAAAATTCAAGATGTAATCATTTTTATATTGATTAGACTTATCAACAATAAAATAAATCCAGGCTTCTCCCTTTGCTTCAGTCCACATTACATAATCTGTCAAGAATTTTTGTCTTAAAATGAGAGTCAACTCAGTTTGGAGACTTTGTAGTCACATTTTCTTGATTTGAGAGAGCTCTCCAAACTCATATGTAAACTATAACATTAAATAGCAGAGAAAGTAGTTGTTAATTCTGATCCTTCAGAAGTGAGAAAACAAAAGTTTGCTATTAACCCTTTGCTCATGGAAAACATGCCAATAGCTTGAGTGATTAGAAAACTCACTGGGAACCTAAAGGGTAACAGGTTTGAAAAATTTTTTATTTCACATTACAGCGAAGAAAGCAAGATACTGAAAGCAGCTTTCTGATGTGAAAGCCTGATGTCATCAATATGCTATTTTTGCTCTTTGCCAGGTTAACAGAATTTATTGCAGCAATTAATGCAAAACATATGTGCTGAAATACCCACACGAAAAATATAATTGCCCCCACTACAATTTGCTACCTTTCAAAACTCTTGTTTAGCTACCTTTTTCAACGTCTCCACTTAAATACAGTACAAGTGTTTTTATAAAAGAGGAGATAAATCTTTATAATTTACTTTCTCATCTTAAGTAATTTATAAATTATCTTTTATAAACGCGAAAGTTTCCACAGAAACTGAAGTCTACTTTTTAGGCCAAATTCCACTTCCACCCATTACTGACGTTTATGACAATTCCAGTAGTCAAACCATGCTTCATTTTTAGAAAAAAAAAAAAAAATCACATTCAAGTTACAGTGACAATTGCCTCACACTCTCTGTGTATGGAATTCTTGAGAAGAATATCTCCAGGGTAGGCAGAGTTTGAGTGTCAGGAAAGGAAGACAGAGGAGGAATATGTGAAGAAAACACATCACAAATCACATCACATCTCCTATTCCTGGGTCCACATCAAATTTTATTTTCTTAGTGAGTCCGTAACTCTTCCAGATGATCATAATTTATGAGGGTAAACAGCAGATTCAAAGTACTTTTTGAAGTACTTTCCTGAAAGTACTTATTAAAAAAGTACTTTGAAGTCTAAATTTTCACTCCAATACTCTAAGTTTTCCCTGCAAGTCCCAAGGCAAATTAGTATCCTCAGTAGGATTAAGAAACTAGAGCTTTTCATAAATAGAAAGATACCTCCTTAATTTACAGGCATTTGCGTACAGGAGAAAAATATAAGGTTAAAATCAGAAGACAGACAGGAGAGGGCCTGAATCAGTTCCTACTTTACTATGATGAGTTTATTTAGTTTTCTCAGTTGTAAAATGGGAGACGTCACAATACTTTCTGTAGAGGTGCTTTAAGATTAAATGAGGTTCAGTAAGTACTGAATGATAATGTAGGGAAAAATCTTTCCAACCAGTGGAACTCTGTGTGTTTTCTGATTAGGGAGCATTACACTGAGGCCATTATATAGTTTGGGTAGGCCCTGGATTTTCAACAATTCTATCTTTTATGAAAAACACTAAAGTTCTGAAGACCACACAAACTTTAGCGTCATCCCCACTACTAACCTATCTCGGAAACACTGCTCCCAGAAACCCTTTTGGCCCGTTCCGGGCTTACTCCCAAAATCAGAAGAGTGGGAAATCCTGTTATAATTTTTAAAGAGTGTCAATCAAACAGAGGGGCCGGAGGGGAAAACAGATAACTTTTGATTGTGCACGAGGGTGGGGATAGGGTCTGTGAACATACCTCTTAGCGCTGAGGGCCCTTAACAATTTGGCATTAATAGATAGTTTTAAAGAAAACTGGAAAAAAAAAAAAAAGGTTCATTTTCGTCCAGAATCTAAAGGACAGGTCTTTTGAAAAATTCAACAAAGAGCGAAGTGGTAGGGAAACAGAGCAGCAAGCAGGAGAGTGGACGTCTCAGGCTCGTCGCAAGAGAACGGGCCTGGTCTCCCAACTCAGCAGGGAGCGCTGAGAACCCTGGAGAACTGAGTCCTCCTCCTGCACCTGTCACTTGGCACGCGGGGAACTTAGGAAGGGGACCGCGCCACGTTGAAAAGGTTGACAATGCTGGGTGAAGAGGGCTGAGGGTAGGGGGGCGACAGAGACTTCGGGCCAAAGTCTGTGGATTAAACTCAGGACTTGCCCGGCCCGTCCCAGGAGCTACCGCGCTCCCCAGGTGAGGGGAGTCCGGGTGGGGAGGTGGGCGCCGCATCTCCGAGCCGTGGCAGCCCCGCGGCCGCAGGCAGAGGGCGCACGTTTGCCTCTCGTCCGCCCCGCCTCCGCCCGGCGCTCGTTTCCGCGGAACTTGGCGCCCTTGCGCTCGCCCGGCTCCAGTCTCCGCCCGGGCCGCGAGCGCCCGGCGCCCTGCGCCCGCCGGCTGGGAGAAGCCGGCCCCCGCGGGGGCTCCGCGCGTTCCCGCGGTCCGCCGCCCCCCGGGGAACGCGCCTGCTCGCAGCGCTCTGGCCGCGCGCTTTGGCAGCCTGGCGCGGAGATGGCTCGGGCACAAAGAACCCACTGAACCCCGAGAGCTGAACTGGGGGATGTGGCCCCAGAGTCGGGATTTTCTGATCCGATCTTGAATTCGACGCGGAGTGAAAAGTAGCGAATTGTTGGGAGACTCCGTTTTCCCGCCGCACCGAAGAGCCTGGTGCCGGCGGCGGAGCGTAATTTGAGGTTAAGATGCCATGGTGGTGGGTGTGGTGGCCTCGAGGGCCTCTCTTCGTCTCTTTGTCGCCACACCCCTGTCCCTCCTAGTAAAGCTCTGCTTCGCGCTAAAATTTCTCAGGGCATACCTGGAAATTTAATCAGTACTGCATTTGCAAATGTGGGGGCTGTGATGCGAAGGAAAAGAAGCGCCTTCACTCCTCCTGCGGCCACCCCAGTTCCTGGCTAAGGTTATTCACCACAGTTTGTTTGTACAGTGCTGCCACTTGTTTCCCCCCTCTTTCCTTGCCTATTATTCTGACTTCATCATGTTGGTTTGGATTATGTGGATTTTCACCCTCTGCTTTGACTGGAACAGCAGGACATGGTTTAGAAAATGAAGGGAGGGGAGGGGGTTCCCCACTCAGGGCTTCCAGTTTAATAACATCACTCCAAGCTGGAGGCTTTATTTGCTGAACTGGTTTTGATTCCATGCATCCTCCACATGTATTTGCCCAGGCTTCCAAAGAGGGTTTGGCTTACACTTTCAAAACTTTCCTAGATAAAATATTTTCTTCAGGGGAAAAATCAAAAGTCTGTAAACTTGAGAGGAGAAACAAAAGCACGCAACTCCTCTCACCCTCCACCCCGCCCCAAACACCCACCCTTTTCTGTGTATTTGCAGATTTTTAGAGATTTAATAAAAAAAACCCGATTAGCCAGATGCTTGAGGAGATATTTTTCTTTTAAGCAAAATATGTATTACTGGTTTTAGAACCTTTGCATTTCTCTACCTCTCCATCTTTTTAATCGACTTTTTATTTTCTTTTCCTCTTGCAAAGGCTTTTTTTCTCTTTGTAATCCACCACTTTTTTTTTTTTTTTAATTTCACAGAAAGCTGGTAGGAGGCAAACTAAAACTTGTTGACTTTCAGACCTGAGTTCTCCAGGAGAAAAGCTTCTGCCAGATTCCAAGAACTACCTGATTCTAGGGCGGCGGTAACAGATCCAGAGAGTGAAATCCCAGTGTGTACATGTGCCCACACCCTGATTCGCAGAAGTATCTACCTAGATTGATTGTGGCTTGGAATCCTTTGCATTTTATAAATGTCCAACAATGCTTTTATTTCTAAAGTCATTGCAGAAAAATTAAGGTCTTCAAATTTCTTAGAAATTCTGTACTCTGGTTTTCAGTATACTTGGATGAATAATAAAATGAATGTTTTACACCACCAATCATCCCTTTATTTGAAAAATCTGTGGAAAGCTACTTGTGCACTTGGTAAAAGCCCTGCTCTGACCCTCCCTGGTGATAAAATCCAGATCTCTGAAAACAGAATAAAAAAGGGGACACCTGCATCTGTTTTTCTAAATCTTTTATCAAACAGGAATTAAAAGAATTAGGTTTATTAAAACTTTTAAAGACAAATGTGCATTAAAAAGTAAAATTGAGGATCTTGACAGAAAATGATTTGTAAAACTTAGTGTTCTTCCAAGAAATACATATTTGCCTTCCATCTAGTATTTATGCCAAACAAAATCATTGGAAAATGACTAAAATCAAAGGTAACCCACATCACAGATTTCTCAGTAAGTAAATGTCTGTAAGAACTTATCGAGTTTTGATGATTTGTGGAAAGTTTTATTAATATTTTCTTGAAGATTTTATGGCTTGGAAAATGTAACTCTCAAGAACAGTTCTTGGTGTTTCCATTTGTGTTGAAGTTAGTAAATCAAATATACTGTGGAAATATGTTTTGCCTTTAAAAATCCTTTGCATATGTAACTTATTATTTGATATTTTAAAATTACATATATTTTATTTCAGAAAAATTCCAGAGTTTCAGAAACAATTTTAACATTAGGGATCGTCATGAAGAGAGTTATTTTGAAAAACTATCAAAAGTGAAGGACTCTTAAAGAACATACCAAAATTTGAATATTAGAATATGTGGATTAGAATATTAGAATATGGATAATATATGGACATAATAAAGAATCTTATTAAATCTTTAAGGACAATAAGTTTTTTACAAGTCAAGGTGAAGCTACTGTATTGTTTATGCAAGCAAAAAGTAAACCAAAATTAAGCAATAAAAGTCTTCACATGAAACTCTGAACTGACTACAAAGTGTAAAAAATACATTTATGTTCTGATTGTGCACAACATTTTGTTTAAAATGTTTATGTTAATCTTAAGTTTTTTTCATTGTAGCTTCCAGTACTAGCATTGCATGGGAAAGGCAACTTTATATAAAATGCCACTATAATCTTACATGGGGTAATGGTGTTTTATTATTTGTAGTTTCCGTTTTTGGTTCTAGTTGCTTCTGAGTTACAAACGTATTCAATTGACTTTATATCTTGAAATGGGCAAAAAAATGATATTAACTAGATCATCCATAAAAAAGTATAAAATTGAATTGTTGATAGTTACAGTGAAGCTGGTTTGTATCTGTAAGTCTATTGTTATTGCCAGAATATTTACTATTTAAGAGTTTTTAATTGCTTGTTTATGACAAGGGCAAGAATGGTGTGATATATAAGGGTGAGGAGAATGGAGCATCAAAGTGGACATTTCCCCTCTTGAATTATTATTATCAATATTAGTCTTTAGGAAGATATAGATTCAGAATAAATTAATTTCATGATAGATTTTGAGAGGTTACAAGAAGTTTCTTTCCGGCACAATCAAAATATTATCGTAGCAATTCAGGTTGTCAGTAAAAGCTTAAACAAATTTGCTGATAATCCTGTTAATGACCTAGGTCAAGTGTTAACTGTTGTGGGTTATAAAATAGTGAAATTAAGGTTTCTCCTACCTCCAGGCAAATAGCACAGTTATAACTGTTAGGGGGAAGTAGGGGCAAGCTATTAGGTGAGCTATTAAGTTACAAAAATGTATAATGCATTCAATTATTTAGTCTAGAATGATAAAATGCCATTAAAAGCAAATGTAAGCTCTCTTCTTAAAACTATAAAGATGATATGATAGCTTAGTTTTCTATAAATATTTCAGTCAGTGTATTATTATTTGAGGATAAGTGTTTATACATGAAAATGATGCCAGTTCATACTAATTTTTAAAAAGGGAATAATATATTATTTAAATGTATATTGTCTCCATTATCTGCTTAATATTCAAAGGGAAACATACAGTGTTCATCTCTAAGTTTTACTTTTAAGCTTTAAACAATCACATAGTATCTTCAGTAGTAGGTGACTTATGTCCAGTGAAATACATTTCATACAAACAGTATCCCAACACTCCAATAAAAGTCTCCCATAATAAGTAGTATATAAATATGCAGATTGAATTTTATTGACTTTTATTTTGAAAACTGGTTTGCAATGTAAAGAGCTCTATAGGTGAAAGGTAATGTAACTTATAAACACTGTAAGATAGTAAAATGTGTTATGTACTGAAAAGTATATTATGTACTAAAGAATAAGCAGTGAATTATGCTTCAGAAGCATTCAAATGTAGAAAAGTGTGTAAAGAAATTACTTTATCCATTGCTAAAAGATATTGAACTAGTAATAGTCAATTCTTTATATCAAGCTTTAACCTTTTCATAAAGTTATTTTTATTTATCATTATCATCATCCATCTGATAGGAACAAGGAGCAAATATATAAACTTCTCTAACAACACTAAGTATAACAATCCTGTTTTGTCATGAAAAGTAGTAGTTTTCCCATTGGAAGTCTTTTCTTGGTGTGTTATGTAAACAGATCTGAAAAGATTTTAATAAAGTTCCATGCAGCTTTTGTAAAGTTTCCGTGTATGCATAGAGATCAATTCTTGATTTAAGTGATCATCAATATTATAAATAATTATCAAGGAGACCAGTCATAGAAAGTATCATCTTGAATCATCTTCTTGATAGCATATTAGAAAGTTATCTGTAACTGGATTTAAAAAAGGAAAGCTCATATTAAATTTTTTCTAGCTTTTTTCCTCTTATCATGGACTAATGGCATTTCACAATTGATATTTGGTTATCAAATCTCAAGTCTTAAAAAAGAGTCACACAATGGCATATTTCCTAGCAATTAACTCAATGGCTTGGATCTTGTTCTCTTAGAGTTCTATCATGACTAACTTCATAATAGATTGCAGAATAAATTCTAGTAAATTTCACTAGTAAATTTTCTGTAGTATGAAAATATAATTTGAGCATAGTATTTTAAATGCAACCTAATATTTTGTATTTCAGTTGTCAACATTAATATCAAAAAGCTGTATTAATGAGATTCATTCTATCATTATTCCTTCTACCCAACATATGAATTTTCAGAAGCATTGCTTTTTATTCAAATGACATTGTTAGAAAATTGCATGAAAATCTTAGAGCATACTTGGATTTTTCACTTTTCATGTTGTTCAAATCTACAACTAAGTCCCAAGCTATTGTATTCCATATTCATATTTAAAATCTTACTCAAATATTATCCAAGTTAAATCATTCATTTTAAATTTTATTTCAAACCTTTCCTTCATGACCTCAGAAGAGAAAGAGACACTACCATAGAACCTGACCTGTAAAGAATAATCCCATAAACAATGTATAGATAAACTTTTGCCCAAGCAAATTAAATGTAATCATGTCAGTTTTCTGAATATATTTACCTTTATATACTCATACTGTTAATGTGTATATGCCTGTATAATAATATGCACTATATACCCAAATATACACAAAGTATGGCTTAAAAGCAACTTGGACTTGATAATTCTTGCTTCATTAAATTAATACTCATGTTTAAATGGCCCTTTTTTCCTTTTGCAATTTACTGAAAGGTTATGTTTTGCACAAAAATAATAATGACTCTCAGCTATATCCCTGTGCATTATTAATTCACTAAAATCCATTATCTAAATAGTTTATAAATATTCCATCTGGAGAAATGCAATTTATCATAGCAATATGGGAATAATATTACTGTTTGTCTAGCTATTATCAATACTTTAATATTTTCAAAGGAACAAAAAGTATAAACACTAATTTGAAGTTACTGATACATTACTCATTATACAAATAACTGCCCTTGCCTTTCATTCATAGAAAAATAATTGCTCATTACTTTCAAATAAACATTTTAATTTAATTTATAAAAAAATTCACTTGAAGTTAAGATAATTTCTTGATCCTTCTAGGTTAGAATTTTTAATTTCCCTATAAAAAAGACAAAAAAATTAATGAAATCTGCCAATTTGATAAAAGCAGTCACTAAGGAAAGAATGAAATTAAAACTGCTCTATTAGCACTGAAAGTAGGTCACCAAATATGAGAGGCAGTTTTCATACTTAATTAAAAAATTGCTAAATATTCTTGAGTTTTTACTTGTTTTTCCTAAAAATGATATATACAATACACAGTGGCAACGTCTTGCCAATATATTTTTAGTGAGTGACACAATATATAACGTAACATTTGCACATCAATTGCTCAGTTTTGCTGAATTGCAAAATAAATTACTAAAGGTTACTGTTATAAATTCAAAATGATTAAGAGGAAATAGAAATTGTAAGTGTTGGTTGAAAGCAATCAATTATTCGGAAAAGTTTGTCTTAAGAGTTAGCAATCGTATTCACAAATCATTAGGAATAGATCACAAAAGGTATACAGGGAAAAGGCAATGTGTCTATTAAGCATGCAATCTTATAGTAAACATTATTGTCCTTAATATTAGGTTTGCTCTTTAATTCATTGAAAAAGAATAAATGCCCATTAGGAGGAAAATAAATAACCCAACATTAAGGAAATACCATTTGCTGCATATGAACATTCTTCCTCAATTTGCTGTTCAGTTATTTACTACACCTACGTAGGAGATTTTCACTATTCATATATAATCTCCTATTCGCATAAGCCCTTAAACAAAGAAAATCCAGTCTAACCTTATTGTAATTCCTACAAATATTACTTATGTTAATGTGGCATATGCTGCTCATTAGAACCTATTCCATAGAGCAAACCAGCGCCTGGCGGGATACACAGCACTTCAATACAGCAGTTACAACATAAATACACACACGCACACACAGCCGCGCTTCAACAAACTCCGATTTCCCTTTAGCCCATTCATAAATGCCATGATCCTAAGTAGGAACAACCTGTCATTACCTTTAAACATACTAAAGAATCTAGAGAGGAGGGCAGAATAGTCTTTTAAACTTCTCAGAGTACTACTACATGGTCACAATTAGGAAATAAAATACTACCATGGCTATTTGGCAATTAACATACTGGGTTGTAAAACTGGAGGATTTTTCTCTTTCTTCTTAAAACGGGCAAACAAGGTAACTGCTTGAATTGGTATCAGATTCAACACACATTTTAAATCTAGGCAATCCAAAATTATCTCTAAAAGTGCTTTAGAAGACAGCCGAAAATAAAAGCACATTTAGTTTACTCTGAGAGCAAAGTGCTTTATTCAGAGGCACCTCGGCGACCTGAAAACGCTACGGTGAAAACGTGCCTGGAAAAGCGTTAGCCCCTCGGGGCAGGGCTGTGCGCGTCGCGGTACCTGGCTTACCTTCATTGGAAGGTTGGAAAGTCAGTTCCCCGAAGCACTTGAGAGCAGAGCAGCTGAGAAGGAGGAGGATGGAGAGGTGACAATCCATGTTGCTGGTGCAGAGGGCAGTGAGAGGAGCATATCTCCATGAAGCATGCCACTAATGTGAGGGGGAGCGCTCTGATTGCTGGAGAAGTTACCATGCTCCGCTCGCAGGCTGATGTCAAGTTTGACACTGGAGATAAGGAGGAGTCTGGCTGCCTTTCCGCGAACCTCGCTCAGAGACTTCCCTGGGTCCTAGTGCCGTCGGAAGCGAGCGCTGTAGAAGGACAGGACCACCACGCGCGGGGGCCCAGCAGACAGCTCTGAAGGACTGCTGGGGAGAAAGGGGTTGGGGGTCGGCTGCATCACCGAAGGCGCAGGAAACCCAGAAGTTATGATGGTGCGGTGGTGGAGAGTAGTGATGGGGACAGAAAAACACCCCCCCCCCTTATTTTCAATGGAAAGCAGCTATTTTATTGTTTGCAGTACATGCTCTTGTAGGTTAATCCCCTGAAGAAATCAGAAACCCTGATAGAGTGTCTTATGGCACAGTGAGTGGAAAAGAAACTGAAATGCCAGAGAAATGTTTGTTATTAAAAGAACAGGAGCCCTGCATTAAAATTAAAAAATACATTGTTGGTTGTAGTCAAAGAAAAATTAGGATTATTTCTTCACCATGTTCCATGTGATCATAACTCTTTACAAATCCTTTCTGGTGCAAAAGGAACTAATACACATCTTAGATCGGAAAGTCTCTTCAGTTCTACACCAAGTGGTATCAGGACTTTTAAAGAGAATGGGCACAGGATCTCAGTGAGTATAAAGTGCACTTTGGGTTTCCAAACTAGGAAGTGTGCTTCAACAACCTAAGGAAGTGAGCAAACCCAGTCCCAGGGCTAGCTGCAGGTCAGCAGGCATCAGCAGGCATCCCTCATTCTATACAGTGGGTATAAATAAGAATAAGGGAAAAATCAAGCCTAAAGTTCTTGACAGCACATCACTACCCTCCCTCCTTCACCATCTAGCATTAGAATCTCTGGGTTCTATGAGATAAACAATGTATAATTCACAACTCCGCATTTAGTTTTTCAGCCACATCCAATCTGATAATAGTTGGATGCAGTTCTTATTCAGCATTCCAAATCTAAAGGCTGAATAACAGTGTCTTTGCACTTTCTCACTTACTTTGCACCATGGTTATAAATGGTTTCTCTTCTTTCCAGTTTCCTTGCTGGGCAACATAATTGCAATCTATTTCAGCCAAATAAGGTTGCAATTTATATTTTGGGAAATATTCTTGCTTATCTTTAAAATATTGCCCAGAAAACGACCACTCAAATAGTCTCCTACTCATTTATCTTTTCCTTTTCTAAGCAGTAAACAAGACTCTTAGATTCCTTGCACAACTCTAGAAAGTAAAGGTAGGTTGACAGCTGTAGGATCAGTGATCAATTTTAGAGCTTCAAGTTGTGGAATCTAAATAAGTGTTGCAAAGGCCTTGCTAATAAGATATCCTTTTCATAAGCACTATGGTTTTAATGAGAGAACATGATTTTCACATGAATTTAAATAAGTGGCTTCTGGTAACAGTTTGCTGTCTGGAATTGGGGGATGGGGGATGGGTGGGTAGAGGCAGCCAGGATAAAAGAGTGACTCTGTTCATTTTTTTGTGTGTGCCTTGTTACTTTGTATCTCTAACTTCTTCCCACATTATGTCACCAGAGACTGGAGAACCCTCTTCAAGTGCCAAGTCTGTCAGAATTGAAAATAATGAAAGATACTGAACAGAGGATTCAGATAGTGGTGACTCTGGCCTTTTTTAAAGTTCCAACACAACTTTAGTCTTTCCATTGTTCTACATTTAGATAAAATTTTTCTGAAAGGTGAAAGAAAATAAAGTCTTATTTGGAAGTGACAATTTAAAAACATTTTGGAAAAACATGCCAATGTGCTGATATCCAAGTCCACTGGCTTCCACTGCTTCTCTTTTCACACTTAAACTGCTTATCACTGTGGAAAGAGGCATTCACATTTGAAAGAAGCTACAGTGATGTGAAAATAAGTCAAAAGCAGTTCCTAGCCTGGGAATAGAATGGAGATAATATAGGATCTTTCAATTATAGACACTCAAGATCATGAGCTATTAGACAATAAGAAGTTTCAATAATCTGAACGTTATCCTGAACAGATGTGGAATGATGCCACCAAACAGGAGGATGCAAAGAATTTGGCCGAAGTAGTAAGGGGAGGGATAGAGGTGTGGGCAGCCCATTCAGGAAAAGCCTCATCAAAATAAATAAATAAATAATGATGATAATAACTGAGGTGTAGTTTGAAGGATGAGTAGGAATTGGATGATTGGAGAATGATTCGGAAGGCACTGCATGCAAGAAGATGGAACATAAACAAAATCAGAATAGTATCCATGTCAGGGCCAAGGAAAGCATTTGGCATGTATAGAGCAAAGAGCATGTGTGATACAGTAAGAGCCAGGAGACAGAGAAGAGAAGGGGCCAAGGTTGGGGGAGGCAGGTTTCGGGGGGACAGAGTACTAGGAGATGTTCTTCCAAAGGCAGATTGCAAACTACAGACATGTCTATGACAATGATTTTACAATATATTCTAGATGAAACTGCTACTGCTGCTGCTGCTTCTAAGTCGCTTCAGTCGTGTCCGACTCTGTGCGACCCCATAGATGGCAGCCCGCTAGGCTCCCCCATCCCTGGGATTCTCTAGGCAAGAATACTGGAGTGGGTTGCCATTTCCTTCTCCAATGCATGAAAGTGAAAAGTGAAAAGGAAGTCGCTCAGTCGTGTTTGACTCTTAGCGACCCCATGGACTGCAGCCTACCAGGCTCCTCTGTCCATGGGATTCTCCAGGCAAGAGTACTGGAGTGGGGTGCTATTGCCTTCTCCGATTCTAGGTGAAAGAGAGACGCAAAAAGCATTTCATCAACTAAGAGCTAGATCGTATGAGTTTTAGGAAAATACTGATAGCACTGAGTAGTTAGGGCTTATCTGCTCCTAAAGTACCTGAAATACTTATTAAAAGTAGCACATCACTTCTTCCCACCATAGACTCATGGAATCTGAATNGATTCTAGGTGAAAGAGAGACGCAAAAAGCATTTCATCAACTAAGAGCTAGATCGTATGAGTTTTAGGAAAATACTGATAGCACTGAGTAGTTAGGGCTTATCTGCTCCTAAAGTACCTGAAATACTTATTAAAAGTAGCACATCACTTCTTCCCACCATAGACTCATGGAATCTGAATATCTGAAGTTGGAACACATGAACTTGCAATGTGACAAGCTCCTCAAGTGATCCTTTTGATCCCTGACACTGGAGAACCACAGCTGAGTGTGAAGGAGGGAAAATCCGGGGCAGAATGGCACGATGTGAAGGCGTTTGTGAAAAACTAAAGTAATAAGAACTGAACTAGAATCCATCTGACAGAGACAGGAAGATACATGATGCAATTAAAATACATGTTTGAGGTGAAGTAAATGGTATCCCCTAAGGCAAAATGGATTTGGGTGCTGAAGAGGGAGATGACTAAGACCTTTGCAAGACTGAATTCCCCTCTGTTCAGTTGGACATAAGGTGAGTGCCTAACATGTTCCTGACAATGTGCTAGACACTGAGGGCAAAAAACATGAATGGGGCACCCTTTAGAATAATCTAGAATCACATCAAGAAATTATGCAATTCTTAGATAGAGGAGAAGGGGACAACAGAGGATCAGATGGCATCGCCGACTCAATGAACATGAGTTTGAGCAAACTCCAGGAGATAGTGAAGGACAGGGAAGCCTGTTGTACTACAGGCTATGGGGTTTCAAAGAGTCCGATATGACTGAGTGACTGAATAACACCACCACGTACAGTATTTTCAATAGTACAAGATAGAGGAGTGGGTGTATCTCAAGTTAGGAATTAAAGGGAACTTCCTTGGAGTAGACGGCAACTGAGTGGCACCTGGAAAGATGTGTTTTCAAAAACACAGTTCAGAGAAGAGAGATTAAACATGAAAAGCATGCTTTTTGGAGGAAATAATATATCTTGATTACTAGCACGTGGATTTGGAGGCAGCATCAAGGCATGTGGCAAAGAGAGGACAGGAGGGTTAGGAAGGAGCAAGGTTATAGTGAATTCTGTAAGCTGTTCTAAGGAGCTTGGACTTAAGGGTGATGTGAGGCAGAAGAGAGACATATTCAGTTAGCATTTAAAAAATATTATTTTGACATAGTTAAGTGGGCAGGGTAAAATGAAAGCAAAAACACCAATTAGGAGTCAAGAGACCACTTAGAATCCCTTTGCAAGAGGATTATCATGCAGAGATACAAGTGGGGCTCTTGAACCAGACTATCCTGGCTCTGTTCCTCTTAGTAAAATTCTAATAATAACAGATCTTATCTCATAGGGATGTTGTAAGGATTATATGAGATTTGGGATGGTACAGATAAAGTTAAGTCTAATGCTTGACACATTAAAGTCATTCAATACATTGTTTTATCTTGATCTTTATGAGAGATCCAGAGGGTCTCATAGTGAGCAGTGATGGCATAACTACAAATCACAAAAACGTGAGTGGGTGGGACTGGCAGGTGGCTTCATAGATTGGTCATGAGAAATAAGGTAGATATATGTGTCTTGGAGGCCTTTCAATCTGTGGCTTGGGTGAGGAGGCAGTCAGCATTGCAAAAGAGATTTGAGAAGAGAAAATAGGCATAAGATACAAAATTTTTATTTGAGGTTTGCATAGATGAAGTGAACTGGTAGAGAGTCAAAGGCAGATGAACTATTAGGAGACAAAGACCTTGACTGGTGTTGTCCTTTTGGAAATAATTTCCTCTGCAAATACAGGTCAGCCCCTGCATCCACAGAGGTTGAGCCCAGGGATATGAAGGGCTGACTGTATTGTGCTTTTAATTTTATGTTAGGGACTTGAGCATTCACATATTTTTGTGTTCAAGCAGCTCTGGAAAAATCCCTGAAGGATGCTGAAGTAGGGATGACTGTAATTAGTAAAAAAATAAGTGCATTCATTCATGTAAGCAGTGTTGGCAGAAAGATCAGTTGGCCAAGGATGAAGCCCTAGTGTACACCAGCACAGGCAGGACCTCAAAGATATTGCAGGTTGGTTCCAGACCACCACAGTAAAGCAGCTATGGCAGACTTTTTGGTTTCCCAGTGCACGTGAGTTATGTTTACACTATGCTCTATTCTATTACGTGTGTGAAAGCATTGTTTCAAAAAGTCAAATGCCTTAATTAAAAAATTCTCTATTGATTAAAAATGCTGAAACAATTACAACAGTAACAATGAAGATCACTAGCCACAGATCATCACAACAAATATAACAGTAACGAAAAAGCTTGAAATATTGTGAGAATTACCAAAATGTGACACAGTAACCGGAAGTGAGCAAATCCTGTTGGAAAAATGGCACCAACAGACTTGCTGGACTCAGGGTTGCCATAAACCTTCCATCTGTAAAAAACATAGTGTCTTCAAAGCACAATAAAGCCAAGTGCAATGGAATGAGATACATCTGTATTTAAAAGACAGGCAAAACAGAAGAGCCAAGAACTAAAAGGATTAGCATACTGGAAGCCAAACTTCTGAGTTTCACAAAGCTTATAGTCAAAAATGCATTCAATAAAAATACCCAATAAGATATTGACTGAATAAAATGACAATTGGGTTGGACGACTGAAGATTTTAATAACTTTGGTGGTGGCAGTTTTGGTGAGTAACTGGTCTGCAAATAGGATTAAGATAAAAGAGTAAATAGAAAGTGAGGAAGTAAAAACAGTAAATGTACTACTAGTTTCAAGAAGGTAGGCTAAAAGAAGGGAAGCCTAGAAAAGCAGAAAGCGAGGTGTAATGAGTATTACAAAACGGAAGATGCTCATAAGATTTTTCTGTCCTGTGTTTAGCTGACTAGTGATACAACTTATTTTCAGAGGCATTTAGGGAATCAAATTTGGGATATCAAAAAAAGTGGGGAAATAACAATTTCTGTTTAGGTCATGGAGAGATTCCAGTATAGTTATATTCAAGCCAAAAGTTAGATGTAAACGCCCAGAAGGGAAGAAAGCTTTGAGAATGCAAATTGAAAAGCATTGGTGGCTCAGATGGTAAAGCATCTGCCCACAATGCGGGAGACCCGAGTTCAATACCTGGGTTGGGAAGATCTCCTGGAGAAGGAAATGGCAACCCACTCCAGTACTCTTGCCTGGAAAATTCCATGGACAGAGAAGCCTGGTAGTCTATAGTCCATGGGGTTGCAAAGAGTCAGACACGACTGAGCAACTTCACTTTCTAAGTC
>SJYA01000072.1:1235520-1290136 GCA_006410615.1 Neotragus moschatus | reverse complement strand
TTAATATAAAAGAAAGGTGAAAGGTGAAGAGAGAGAGTTGGAGAAGACAAGGGAGCTGAAAATTTCAGGGAGAGGACAATCAGCCAAAATTTTTAAAAAAAGGTAGACTTTGATGAAAATTAAAAACGAAAATGGCTTTTCCAGTTAATGGAAAGACTGGGAATCTCCTCTCAGAAAAATCCTATTTAGAGCTGCAAAATTCTTTGGAGCCTATCATTTTACAGTTAGAGAAAGTCAAAAGCATTAGTGACTTCATTATGTTCACACAGTCTAAGGCAACAACAGGAAAATTATCCAAATGATCCTGCCTTATACAAAGAAAATATTAGAAATAATACTTGGGAGAAAGGTTGCAGGAAATCTGTTATTAAAGTGTTTAAGGTTGATTAGAAGAACAGAATAATCCAAGAAAACGTCTTGAAGCACCGTGAGTTGTTTTCAGGACAATTACTGGATTTTGGATTTGAAAATAGTCACAGTAGGTTGCACAAATTAATTTGCTATATTTTAACTGATATCAACTAAATTAATATATATTGCATTTGAACGTGTAAGCTGATGTAATCAGTATAAAAGTTAGCATGCCTAGGTTAATCGAAAAGTACTCGTCATAAATTAGAAAGATTTCATTCAATTGTTACCCAGTTATCGAAAGAAAAGCAAAAAATAGATCATAATTATGCCTTGGGTGTTAGGATTATCCACTGCTATTTAAAACATACTATCATCCTCATTCTCACTATTACCTCTGGAACATTTCTCCATTTTTAAAAACAAACTTTACTACTACCATTACTTCCTAGTCTTCCATTTCTCTTGCCAAAAGACAGTCAAAACAAGCCAAGAGTTCATCTTAAAATCTAAGGAAAACATCCCAAAGCTCTGAGCAAACTCTGAGCAACAGCATATGGGGCTGGAGGGGGTGGGGGAGTGAAGGGAGTGTTTTGGCTGAAACAGAACCAGTATCACAGTCCCTTTAAGTAAGTTTTTGAGAAATATTTCACGTATCTACACAAGTACACATTTATATACTTAAGTACACTCACATTCACACACACACAAACATAAGAGATACTGTGTCAGTACACTATACAATTGTGTTTTCTTGAACAGCAGGCTTCCATCTTTAACATGCAAGACATTGGGGAGCTTGTTCAAATCCAGACTTAGTAAATCTTAGTTCAAATGACTTAGTAAAACTAGCACAGGACTTGGGGTTCTGCAATTCTGACAAGTTCCTAGGCAATGTCTTTGCAGACTTGACAATATTTTGTATGGCAGAGTTCCAGAATACATAAATTTTGTTTGAAAAATTGATATAGATATGTTGATATATATTTAAATACAAGCATTAACATATTAAAACATCAGATGGTAAAATAATATAGGAATCATAGCTGAGTCAATTCAACCTTTTCTCCAGTAAACTTCAAGATAAACCTAAGGCTCCTGCAAACTAGTTAGACAATATTTTATTACCCTAAATCTGCTTATTCTTAACGGTATATGGATTTGCAAGACAAATTCATCATTTTGTGAACTCATTGCTCTTAAAGCTAAATCAAGTTTTTAAGCATTTTATAATTGACTAATCTGCGTTGTTAACTATTTCAAGGATATGAATTGTCTGCTCAATATTTTATGTTCTTTCCTGGCAGAGTAAATGCCTAACATTATTTAGAAGAGAGAAGACACTGTTCAACACTGGTGTGTATAACCTAACATCTCTTTCATTTTAGTTTAGATATGTTATATAAGGGATCACTACAGTTGGATGGTAATTTCTCAAGATATCTTTGAGGCGGCCAAATTGTAATTATCCAAGGAGATTTGCAACCTTAACAAGCATAAGAAAACCATTGTAAAAGCAAACCTAAGACTTAATACAAAATAAATTTGTATTTGCAAGTTTAGAAGTTTATCTAAAGATGAAAAAGTAATTTTCTTCATTTTTGGTGAATTAATTTTAAATACAAATTAACCTTTTCGGAGTTTTTTTAGTATGTTGATTTTTGGTTTGGTAAAACAAGAGCAATATGGTTAATTGATTGAGGAAATTTGTTTTAATGGTGTCATAACTGAAGCTATATTTATGGCTTAGGTAAAAATGTAGGTGCATCTGGAGTAGCTTTTAATAAAAAACAAAAGGTGGTAAAGGATTATTAAATGTTCTATAGAAGTATATTTTGAGAACACATGGCTTCAATTTTGTTTCTCCAGTATCTTGTAAGCCTGAACATAAAATAGCATTACTCAATACAGAAAAATTAACTGATTATGTGCTTGTCTAACCATAGTAGTCAGTTCAGCTGGGATCCGGAAAAATAATCCATATTAAGTCATAGGGATCTTATATTCAACAGTGTCAAACATTTGTGATTTTTCACGGATGCTCTGGTTTCCATGAGTGCCCAAATAACCTCACCTGCTTTTCTAATTTGTCTCCTCGATTGCGCTATGGGTCAGTGATCCCTATTATGTCATGTCAATACAGTGGTTAAATAATGATAAATAATTTAAAATGTGGCAGGTAATCCACATCTTAATGTCAATCATCTTCACCTGTGCAGTATTTCCCTGGTTAAAATGGAAGTTACTTTCATCTCAAACTTTAGCCTTTATATATCCAAATCATACATTTAAAAAATATACATTTTAGAGAGGTGAGTGAAACTCAAAAGCTAATTAAATTGAAAAAATAATTCAAAGTAAAGTATAATGTACTTTAAACACTTAAATAATTACAAATATACC
The DNA here is from genome assembly GCA_006410615.1 of Neotragus moschatus. NCBI lineage: Eukaryota > Metazoa > Chordata > Mammalia > Artiodactyla > Bovidae > Neotragus > Neotragus moschatus. The sequence goes on along the minus strand of SJYA01000072.1, from coordinate 1,287,382 downwards.
GATATGTTTTTTTCTAGAAAAAAATTAAGCTCTTCACCAGTTCTTAATTACAACAATGAAAGATTCAAAATGTGCAAGTTACATTATTATTTCAAATCTGTTCACTTTGCAGTTTCTCTAAGTTAGTTTAGGCTTAATGTTAAATAATTTTTTTTTTAAACACTTGCACAAGGCAAGGCCCAAGTAAAAACTTTGATTTTTTTTTCCAATTTACTTTGCAGGACAAAAGCTGGAATAAATTTACAAGTCAAGTTCATATATAGGAAACCTGGCTACTGGGGGTACCATCGCATCTAAGCGCTTGGAGTAATGGCAAGTGCCAGCACTCACTTCACTCGATTTCATGAAAGGTTTTTATTGTCAAGTCCCTGGTTTAGGAGGGTTCGATCCCCTGGAGCGGGAAATGGTAACCCATTCCAATATTCTTGCATGAATAGTCCCTTGGACAGAGGAACCTGGCAGGCTACAGTCCATGGGGTCGCAAAGAAACCGATACAACTGAACAACTGAGGGCATACATAAGGCCAGGTTTTAGGAAACTGCTATAGTCATGCTGTCCACTAGAGGGCTCTGCAGAAGCAGCAGCCGCTGCAGCTGAAGATTCAGGTGTTTAGATCAAGCTCCTTGATACAAAGCCCAGAAGTCTTCACAAGAACTAGCGCAACTTTATTTTTAGATTTAGTTTAATTAGTTTCCTGATTGGTACTAATTAAGATGGGCTACGAATGCCAACGTGTTAGTTTTATATGATCACATAACATTCTTTTACTTACCTTATCTAGACCCTGTGCTGAGTTTATCCCTGAGAAATCAAGAAAAGAAAGTGTCGCATTTATGCGTGGTTCAGAGACATCTACCCCATTTCCACCTTAAAAAGCATTGAGATGAGTGATACAAGTTTCTTTTATCATTCTCCTCTTTATGCAGTGTTTTCTTATTAAATTTCCCCATTTTGATGCATGATGAGAATGACATGAGTGTAAGATTTATAGTATATGTAGATATTTTCTGCAAAATACGTGATTTAGTAAAATTTATTAGGAAAGATAAGGAAATGTGGTAAAACTACCAATGAAATAAACAAAATCTCCAAAATGGATAGTCATTACCTAAGAAGTCCCCTTAAGCACGTGGCAGAGAAAAGACAGGGGCTTGCCTGTATCGTTTATGGTAAAGGTATTGTAGAGAGCAACCACCACAAAAACTAAATAATTTAGACTTAGCATTTTAAATTTAANGGTCGCAAAGAAACCGATACAACTGAACAACTGAGGGCATACATAAGGCCAGGTTTTAGGAAACTGCTATAGTCATGCTGTCCACTAGAGGGCTCTGCAGAAGCAGCAGCCGCTGCAGCTGAAGATTCAGGTGTTTAGATCAAGCTCCTTGATACAAAGCCCAGAAGTCTTCACAAGAACTAGCGCAACTTTATTTTTAGATTTAGTTTAATTAGTTTCCTGATTGGTACTAATTAAGATGGGCTACGAATGCCAACGTGTTAGTTTTATATGATCACATAACATTCTTTTACTTACCTTATCTAGACCCTGTGCTGAGTTTATCCCTGAGAAATCAAGAAAAGAAAGTGTCGCATTTATGCGTGGTTCAGAGACATCTACCCCATTTCCACCTTAAAAAGCATTGAGATGAGTGATACAAATTTCTTTTATCATTCTCCTCTTTATGCAGTGTTTTCTTATTAAATTTCCCCATTTTGATGCATGATGAGAATGACATGAGTGTAAGATTTATAGTATATGTAGATATTTTCTGCAAAATACGTGATTTAGTAAAATTTATTAGGAAAGATAAGGAAATGTGGTAAAACTACCAATGAAATAAACAAAATCTCCAAAATGGATAGTCATTACCTAAGAAGTCCCCTTAAGCACGTGGCAGAGAAAAGACAGGGGCTTGCCTGTATCGTTTATGGTAAAGGTATTGTAGAGAGCAACCACCACAAAAACTAAATAATTTAGACTTAGCATTTTAAATTTAAAAGTATATAAGTTTAAAAAGGGATTAAAATTAAAAATGAGTAGATCAAATGCCCTAATCTGTTCTGGGTAGCAATGTGTCTGCTGTTTCTGAGAAAATGTCTTGCTTTCACTAGTTAAGTGATTCAACCCATCATGATTTTCAAGACAGTCATGAGACACTCTTTGAATAAGCATATCATTTATCATATGGATGAGCTGTGGAGGAGACCATGCCTAACTTAGAAAAGCTAATCTCTTTTTCTACCTCTCCTGTACAACTTTGAATTATACATTTTTAATATCCTTCCAAATGGAAGTTTCCAAAACTTCTATAACAATTTAACAATGTTCTTAACAATTTTCTAATTCTGAACTATATTGATGGAGACCTTTCACTGATGGAGTAATGTGCCAGACTTAAGAAATGCATACTATATTTGGATAGGCTTGATGATGTCCAGATACTGTGTTGTTAGAAATGCAGGGAAACCTATAGATGCTAAGTGACCTACAGACCATTTGTGAACAATTCCTGAGATGTTCAGATGACTTCATCCAAAACACTTTGTAATTAAGCAAATGTGGTATAAATTACAGGCAAGCTGAGGTTTTGGTCTGCTTTGTTCACTGTGTCTTCATAGCATTTACAACAGTGGCCGGCACATAGTAGGTCTATAATCAATATTTGTTGAATGAATGGAAATGTAAACTTTTGGTTTTTTTAATTGTTCTGTTTTGTCCCTTATTTGGGATTCATTTTATGTCAAACTTCAACACTCTACCTATTAGCTTGCTTCTATAATTTTTCTTTTCAAACAGTTTAATACAACCTAAATGTAGACAGAAGGAGTAACTCATATAGCAGGGTATTAGTAAGACATATCATTGTCTCTGAATAAATTGATACATTTATTTTATTTTTGATAGTAAACTTATGCCTGACCCTTTAAAAACATAGACAACTGAATTGAGTCAACAATATTAAGAACTGTTTAAATGGACTATTGACCCTAGAGGAATAACCAGAAATTATTCTTAAGTAATAAATAAACAATGATTTTTCCTTTATATCCATTAAATTTGTTTAACAGTCTTTATGTTAACATCTTTATTATCATTCATAACACCTTTCTTTTATACAGAGACTTTTAAAGAGTGATAGAAGCAAAATAAAATTCAATTTAATAAAGTGGTATAAATATTTTCAATATGTAAAATTGTTCTCTTTACTTTTCGTTTTTGAAACTTAAAGTCCCTGAAATGCAATATTTTATTTGGTGGGATTTTTTTCTCCCAAACAGGACGAAGAGTATTCTTATACCTTTAAATTCCAAACAAACCAAATGACAGAGAGCTCTGTCTTACGGTGTCATAAATAATAAGTATATAACTCTTATGTGTGAATATTTTAAATGACTGCAGAAGAAATCAAATATTATATTTAGTCAAATTTCAATTTTTAGACTGCCTGGAAAAAAGCTATTTAATGTCCACAAAGTTTACTTTGCATCTTTAATTAATCGTACCGCATGTAAGTCATCTTCATTTTAGAAGCATCAATATTCATCAAACTAACGATACTATTATTTGCAAAGTAACTTATGGAATAGAGCGACTCTAGCATCTTATTTATAGAGAAAGCCTGGTTGGCAGCTGTAAGATTTAAGGTCCTTTATTTGTCCTCAGACAAGTATGTTATAGGAAAAGATAGTGACACCCAGGTCCCTCTGCGTTGTTCTGCCCCTTGTGTGTCAACTCGCGTCTAGTAGATGATAGTCTTTTATTTGTTAATTTTCCTAATCAAGGTACAATTACCAGAATATCCTTTTGTAGTCATTTACATTTTTTATTAATCTTAAGAGTAGAAGGAAAGGAAAGAACCTAGAGAAAAAATGATCATTATTTGTGAGGTTTAAGAGAAAAACCTAGCCCTCTTTATCTTTAATTATTCAAGAATAATAAGGATTAACTCTGGGTAAAGAAAATTTCAGGTAGGACTGAAAAGTCCTGGAAAAGAGCCTGATGCTGAGAAAGACTGAAGGCAGGAGAAGAAGGGGACAGCAGAGATTGTTGGATGGCATTCCCAACAATGGGCACGAGTTTGAGTAAACTCCAGGAGACTGTGAAGGGCGGGAAGCCTGGAGTGCTGCGGTCCATGGGGTCACAAACTGCCGGACATGACTGAGTGACTGAACAACAAGGACTGAAGTCAGAAGTCAGCCTGTTTAACACAGTTTCTGAATATTACAGAGAAGTTATCCAACTTGGAAAAATGAGTTTTTATTACCGTGATGCTTCTTTGCTTCATGGAGCATCGCAGTCCTGGAATTAAAACAGAGAATAAAACCTACTAGAGGAAGGAATTCTTCAAAGAAATCTTAGGCCACAGAAATATTGAACCATACTTCATCTGATTATATTACAATAAAATAAACAGAACAATTTAAAACGAAAAAGAGAAAGGCAGACATAGATTCTAGTTATAGAAAAGTCAGTCATTATATGGAGAAGGAAATGGCAACCCACTCCAGTGTTCTTGCCTGGAGAATCCCAGGGACGGCGGAGCCTGGTGGGCTGCCGTCTATGGGGTCGCACAGAGTCGGACACGACTGAAGTGACTTAGCAGCAGCAGCAGCAGCAGTCGTTTTATTACCTAAATCATTCTAACATTCAAACTAAGTTCTAGTAAGTATATTTTTTTCTCAATAACAAACTCTCTAGAAATCAGTAAGTCCCTAGAGAAACGGAGTAAGTACAGTTCTGAGTGACAGAAACGATTATCCAATCTATTTGATCACCTCTTTTCATCGTCTTACTTTGTGTATGAACATTTAATAAATACTTAGAAATTAATACATGAACTCATTATTACAACCTTTTCAAGAGATCTTCTTAGGAATAAAATTTCCATCTGTACTTCTTGACTTAGCTGGCAAATCAGCTAACGAATCTGAGGAAGAAGGCTAATGATGCTGCCTAAGTCTGTCTTACTGCTTCTTAATGAATGACTTCCAGACCAAGGTGGACTGGATACTTACACACTCACAGGCAGCAACTAGGACAAAAGTGGGAATGAGAGGAAATGCTGAAGCTTAGGACATGCAGAAGGCATGCCCTCTTTAAAGCAAATTCAATAACAGGACACAATTAAAGATCAATACCTTCATTTTATTTGTGATTTACATGGAGTAATTTTTTCCAGTGCCTAGTGATCCTCTATTCCAAAGATGGTAACTGAAAGTAAATTGAAAGGGAAAAGCAATGGCATATTATAAAGTTTAATGAGTACAAACATCCCACCTTTGATAATTATTACCTGTCTTAGTAGCTTTAACTTACTTTCCCGAAGACAGAACTTTAACTATGAAGAACTACAATTTTTTTCCAGAACTAGATACTCTTTAAAGAATATGTAGTTTCTGATACTGCTTCAAGAATATCTAGTTCCTTCAGAAATTTCCTTCAGAAATTCAGTATTTTTAAATCTAAAATTAAAAAGGACCAACTGAAGTTAGATATTAAAAGAATATGCTAATTAGTTAAATGTTTATTTGCAATTTGAAATTATGCTATTAGTTAATATTTCTTATTGAGATTTCTAAAACAGCTAAACTGAATCAAAATATATAATATGAAATATATTAATTTTAAGTTTGAAAGAGGGTGTATCTATGTTNTTTTAAATCTAAAATTAAAAAGGACCAACTGAAGTTAGATATTAAAAGAATATGCTAATTAGTTAAATGTTTATTTGCAATTTGAAATTATGCTATTAGTTAATATTTCTTATTGAGATTTCTAAAACAGCTAAACTGAATCAAAATATATAATATGAAATATATTAATTTTAAGTTTGAAAGAGGGTGTATCTATGTTTGGGAAAGAGAGTATTACACATTCACCCCTTATATTTCATTAAGCAAAAAAGTCTGCAGGAAGACTTTAATTTTGAATATTCCTCTTAATAAGGTCTTTGGAAAGACCAGAAATAATTATTTCAATATTTGAGTTGAAGTCCTACTTCAACCAGAGGAAAAAAAAAGTTGATCAATTCAGTTCAGTTCAGTCACTCAGTNTCCTCGGACTTTGGGTTGTTCCACCCAGCTGCCACCCCTGGCCTCGGGCACCGCCTCTGGTCTCAGGAGTAGGGTGGCTCCCCCTGGCCATCACCCCTGGCCTCGGACGCGGGGTGGCTCCCCTCTGCTGCCGCCTCTGACCTCGGACGTGGAGTGGCTCCTTTCAGCTGCCTGCGCTTAAGTGCCAAGTTGATAGCAAGACATTAAACATATATCATAGAATTAAATATCCAGGACCATGTACTATAAAGATATAGATACAGATAGATATACTATAACCTCTAGTGGCTTACCTGTTGTCTCAGACAGTAAAGAATCTGCCTGCAATGCAGGAGATCCAGGTTTTATCCATGGGTCAAGAAGATCCCCTTAGAAGGGAATGACTACCCACTCTAGTATTCTCGCTTGGAGAATTCCATGAACAGAGAAGCCTGGCAAGCTATGGTCGATGGATCACAAAGAGTCAGACATGACTGAGCAACTATCACTTTCACTACTTTCCATAAGCTCCAACTAAAATTTTCTGTCTTTTAAAAATAGCAACATTTTATTTGAGACTCAGCCATAATAAAAAATGGATTGTGATATCATCAGCCATAACCTATCTGCAGAGTCCCACTGTTTGTAGACATTATCTAAAATATTGTGAAAACACTGATATTTTCTTTATAGGTGAAAAACAAAATTCTTGTCATTGATCAGAACCTACAAGTTCACTCTAATCTTGGTAAGCAGGTTAACTCAGTATAGCGACATGAACTCCAAGGGAATTTAAGATCAACATATTTAAGGGAATTATGACAGTCACTTGACTGTAGTTATTAGGATGTTGACACCAAGACAGTTTTAGTTAGAGTTCCTGTGAACATACATAAATGCTCCCAAGACTACTTTTTTCAATAGTGGCAATCAAAGAGAAATAATTATTTTTGTCATGTTATGACTGATGTCACTAGAATGAAAAGATTAAGAAATCTAGAAGCTAAAATTAAAAAGAAATTTTCTATTACATTTTACAAACCCAGTTTACTTGGGTATATTATTGCGGCTGTGGAAACAGGTTATATATTTTAATATGATTTTATGATACAATTGCTTAATTTGAATGGGAAGTTTAAAAAAAGGATTTAATTGCTAATGTAAATATAAATCACATGAAAATATAATAATTTGATTTGTTGTCTGTAATCCAGAAATTAATGATACATGAGTAATGAATCAAAAAATGTACTCTCTTTGAGACTTTTTGAGTGAAAAAAAACACAAAAGTTTACTTAAAATTAGTGCACTAAGGTTTCAGAGATGAATGAAATCTATGCTTTAATTAAAAAAACTTAGTGCTGAGAAACATTTGTTTCATTTCTACCCAGAGTTTATGTGTGAACCTTCAAGAAGAGTCTGTTGTTTTACTGTCTTATTGGCAAAATTGGCAACATGGGCTTTTTTTTTTTTGCCTGTGATTTATAAGGTCTTCTACAGTTCTAACACTTTTATTTAAAAGCAAATTCAAATGCCATTACCGTTTAATGTACTACACCAGTTTCTTTTATCTATTTATACTGGGCATTATACTATTGGTTACATCAATTGGTATGCAGAAGCAAGCACTCTCAATAGTAATATACTTGCCTGCTTTGTTAACGTGTATTACCATTATTGTGTACATTGCCATTTTTTTCCCCTTGAAACTACAGCTTCAATTACTGTCAGATTACCTTGTTGTTTGTTGTTTTAATCAGTAAGCTGTGTTGGACCCTTTTGAAACCCCATGGCCTGTAACCCACCAGGCTCCTCTGTCCATAGGATTCTCCAGGCAAGAATACTGGAGTGGGTTGTTGTTTCCTTCTTCGGGGATCTTCCCTACCTGCCTCACCTACATTGGCAGGCAGGTTCTTTACCACTGAGTCACTAGGAAAGCCTCATCAGATTGGTAGATGATGCCTAACTATTAATTGTCTTCTACTCATCTGACTCCCAAGAAGCAATGCAGGCAGCTTGTCTCTTCAGAAGAAGCATGAAAAAGTTGAGTAATACTGAAAAAGGACATAGAAATTCCCTGGCTCTTCCCTCATGCTACCACCCCTATCATATCAACATCACTTAAAAGTAGTTTTAGGACCAAAAGAATCTCTCTCATTTATAGACTACTTGGAATTTACAAAAGGTAAATTTTATATATATATATATATATAAAACCTTTTCATTTTGTCTGTGTTGTAATAGCCTCAGGTGAACAATGAAGGGCCTCAGACATACATATACATGCGTCCAGTCTACCCTAAACTCCCCTTGTCTCCAGGCTGCCCCATAATATTGAGAAGAGCTCCATGTGCTGTAGAGTAGGAACTTGTTGGTTATCTATTTTAAATATAGCAGTGTGTACACATATTTTCCAGTTTCACTTGTTCTTTTTGCATGTATATATTAACATAGTTTCCATCTTCCTAAATAAATCAATTCATCAGGCTATTCACTTTATAGAATTTGAAAAAATGTCATTTACCAACAGTTAAAAACCATTTGTATAGTTACATCAATATTTAGTCCTGAAGACATAACATACTTTGTTTGATGATTTGTTTCCATTTACAAAATGACTTTTCTTTATTCATAACTTTCATACAACTGTGTCTATTTAAAGTGTACATGTATTTGAATTGTGATGGATATATACGTCTGTGAAAGTCTTCCTGCAAACAATATATAGCACATTTCAATCACCCTGCAAAGAGTGCTCACACTGTTTGTAGTCCATCTCTTCTCTGTTGCTCAGCCCCAGGCAATCATTGATACACATTTAGTAGCAATCCATTAGTTTCCGTTTTCCAGAATTTTCATTGAATGGATTCTTACATTGTGTATTATTTTGTGTCTGGCTTTTTTCACTCAGATAAATGAGTTTCAGATAATACATGTAAGCATCAGTAGTTGGTTTCTTTTTATTGCTGAGAACTATTTCATTATAGGAATGTAAAACATATTTTTTAACCCCCTCACATCTGTATAGACATCTGTATGGGCTTTTGACTATTGTGAATAAAGTTGCTATGGAAATTCATGTGCAATACACTCAGTTTGCATGAATACTTATTTTCACTTCTGGTGGGTAAATATCTAGAAGTGAGATGGGTCGATCATAAAGTAGATATATTTTAAACCTTTAAGTTAGTTTGCTTTTAAAAGTGTTGGTTGTGCAGGGGCTTTTCTCTTGTTATGGAGAGCGGGGCTACTCTTCATTGCAGTGAACGGGCTTCTCATTGCAGTGGCTTCTCTTGCTGCAGAGCTCAAGCTCTGGGGCACACNTGGCTTTTGACTATTGTGAATAAAGTTGCTATGGAAATTCATGTGCAATACACTCAGTTTGCATGAATACTTATTTTCACTTCTGGTGGGTAAATATCTAGAAGTGAGATGGGTCGATCATAAAGTAGATATATTTTAAACCTTTAAGTTAGTTTGCTTTTAAAAGTGTTGGTTGTGCAGGGGCTTTTCTCTTGTTATGGAGAGCAGGGCTACTCTTCATTGCAGTGAACGGGCTTCTCATTGCAGTGGCTTCTCTTGCTGCAGAGCTCAAGCTCTGGGGCACACGGGCTTCATTAGTTGCAGCAGATGGGCTCAGTAGTTGTCATCCAGGGCTCCAGAGCACAGGCTCAGTAGTTGTGCTGCAGGGGTTTAGTTGCACTGTTGCATGTGAGATCTGGGATGAGGGATCAAACCCATGTTTCCTGCGTTGGCAGGCATATTCTTTACTACCAAGTCACCAGGGAAGCCCTTAAAGTAATTTTCTGATATCTCAAAAGCAATGTATATGAAATCTAGCTGCAACAAACCCCTGTCCATAACTTACCTCTTAATTATAACCAATCTGATTATGAGTAATCACTACTCAGTGTGTTTTTAATTTACATTTTTTTCCTGATGATTAATGCATCTTTTTTGTGTTTTAGTTCAGTTCAGTCACTCAGTCGTGTCCGACTCTTTGCGACCCCATGAATCGCAGCACGCCAGGCCTCCCTGTCCATTACCAACTCCCGGAGTTCACACAAACCCATGTCCATCGAGTCGGTGATGCCATCCAGCCATCTCGTCCTCTGTCGTCCCCTTTTCCTCCTGCCCCCAATCCCTCCCAACATCAGAGTCTTTTCCGATGAGTCAACTCTTTGCATGAGGTGGCCAAAGTACTGGAGCTTCAGCTTTAGCATCATTCCTTCCAAAGAAATCCCAGGGCTGATCTTCTTCAAAATGGACTGGTTGGATCTCCTTGCAGTCCAAGGGACTTTCAAGAGTCTTCTCCAACACCACAGTTCAAAAGCATCAATTCTTCGGTGCTCAGCCTTCTTCACAGTCCATCTCTCACATCCATACATGACCACAGGTTTTTATGTTTAGCCGGGGCTAAAGCTTTTCATGGGCTTGTTGACCTTTATGTGTGTGTGTGTGTGTGTGTGTGTGTGTGTACTTTCAAGTGGTTTATTTATGTATTTATTATTAAAAATTTTTTTAAATTTATGGCTAATTACTTTACATTATTATGGTGGTTTTTNTCGGTGCTCAGCCTTCTTCACAGTCCATCTCTCACATCCATACATGACCACAGGTTTTTATGTTTAGCCGGGGCTAAAGCTTTTCATGGGCTTGTTGACCTTTATGTGTGTGTGTGTGTGTGTGTGTGTGTGTGTACTTTCAAGTGGTTTATTTATGTATTTATTATTAAAAATTTTTTTAAATTTATGGCTAATTACTTTACATTATTATGGTGGTTTTTGCCATACATTCACATGAATCAGTCATGGGTGTACATGTGTTCCCCATCCCATCCCTCAGGGTCATCCAAGTGCACCAGCCCTGAGCACCCTGCCCCACGTATCGAACCTGGACTGGTGATCTATTTCATATATCATAATATACATGTTTCAGTGTTATTCTCTCAAGTCATCCCACCCTTGCCTTCTCCCACAGTTTGTTCTTTACATCTGTGTCTCTTGTGCTATTTTCTATATAGGATCTTTGTTACCATCTTTCTAAATTCCATACATATGCATTAATATATTGTATTAGTATTTTTCTTTCTGACTTACTTCACTCTGTATAATAGGATCCAGTTTCATCCACCTCATTAGAACTGATTCAAATGCATTCTTTTTAATAGCTGAGTAATATTCCATTGTGTATATATATCACAGCTTTCTTATCCATTCATCTGCTGATGGACATCTAGGTTGCTTCCATGTCCTGGCTATTGTAAACAGTGCTGTGNGTGTATATGTACCACAGCTTTCTTATCCATTCATCTGTTGATGGACATCTAGGTTGTTTCCACGTCCTGGCTATTATAAGCAGTGCTGCTATGAACATTGGGGTACATGTGTCTCTTTCAATTCTGGTTTCCTCGGTGTGTATGCCCAGCAGCGGGATTGCTGGGTCATATGGCAGTTCTATTTGCAATTTTTTAAGGAATCTCCACACTGTTCTCCATAGTGGCTGTACTAGTTTGCATTCCCACCAACAGTGTGAAAGTGTTCCCTTTTCCCTGCACCCTCTCTAGCATTTATTGTTTGTAGACTTTTTGATAGCAGCCATTCTGACTGGTGTGAGATGGTACCTCGTTGTGGTTTTGATTTGCATTTCTCTGATAATGAGTGATGGTGAGCATCTTTTCATTTGTTTGTTAGCCATCTGTATGTCTTCTTTTGAGAAATGTCTGTTTAGTTCTTTGGCCCATTTTTTGATTGAGTCTTTTATTTTTCTGGAATTGAGCTGCAGGAGTTGCTTGTATATTTTTGAGATTAATTCTTTGTCAGTTGCTTCATTTGCTATTATTTTCTCCCATTCTGAAGGCTGTCTTCCTGTGTGATATCTTTTCAAATCTTTCACTATTTTAATTGGTTGTCTATATATTATTAAGATACAAAAATAAATATTCTGAATAAAAATCCTTTGTAAAATAAATATCATGAATATTTTCTCTCATTCTTTGATTTGCCATTTTGTTGTCTTGATATTTTATATTGAAATATACAAGTTTTTAATTTTTATAAAGTCCAGTTTATAATTATTTATTTTATGTTTAAGCTTTTGTATCCTCTCTAAGCCACATTTGTCTACTTCAAATTGGTAAACTTTTACTTTTCTGTTTTTATTTTCTAGATGTTTTGTTATTCTAGCTTTTCTATTTAAGTATTTGATTTAGAGCTAATTTTTTTTATATGATGTGAATTGGTTTAAATGTTCACTTTTTCCCCTTAAATGATCTTCCAACTTTTCTAGCACTATTTGTTGTCTACTCATTGAATCCTTTTGACAATTTTGTCAAAAAACAACACAGCATATAAGCATAGGTGTATTTAAGGATTCTTTACTCTGGGGTATATATCCACCTGTCTATCATTTTGCCAATAACACAGTGACTTGATATTAAATATCTCTATATAGAAGAAATGTTAACATTAGTTTATTTTACTGCTTAATTCTTCTTTCTAAACATTGCTTTGACTATTCTAGATCATTTGCATTTTTATATACAATTTTGCATCAAATTGGCATTTTCAGTGAAAAGAAAATAGAGTATGATTGAGATTGTAATTAAAGCAGAATCACTATTTTAATAATATTGAGCTTTCCAATATATGAACATGTATATTTTCATTTATTGATATCTTCTATAATTTCTCAGTAATATTTTATAATTTTCAGTGTAAATGCCTTGACTTCTTTTGTTAAACTGATTCCTGTGTTTTATGTATTCTAATGCTATTGCAGATTTATTTTCCAATTTTTGCCCCTAGTATGTAAATATATATTTACTCAGTTGATTCAACTTTTACTTTGCAATCTTGATAAATTCCCTCATTGGTTCTAGTAGTGTTGCATATGCCTTAGGATTTTCTATGAAAAGAATATTGTCATCTCTGAACAATAAGTTCACTTATTTTTGAGCCTTTATGCCTTTTCTTTATTTTTCTTTTCTTCTTCCAATGACTGGGAACTTCAGTATAATGTTGAAATGTCATGTCAATGTATAGCAAAATGAATACAATATTGTAAAGCAAAACAAACTAAAAAATAAAAATTTAAACTTAAAAAAAAAAATCATGCCAGCTTTCATCCTGCTATTTCAGAACTTTCAGGAGAAGCATTTAGTATATCACTGTATTAGTCAGGCAAGAGAGAGACAGAACCAATAGGTTGTGTGCGTGTGTATAAAAAAACACAAGACTTATTACAAGGAATTGACTCATGTGATTATGAAGATTGGTCCATACAAATTCTTCAGATTAGGCAGCAGGCTGGAGAGCTAGGAGTGTCAGTGATCAAGTTTGAGACTAAAGGAATTGTGGCAGAACTGTAAGAACCAATGTTGTAGATGAAATCTGAAGACAGTATGCTGGAGAATTCTATCTTGCTCAGAGTGGGCTGGTCTGTTTGTTATATTCAAGCGTTAAACTTCCCACAGTGGGGAGTTAAACTTCACATAGTTAAAGCGCTAAACTCCACATAGTGGGGAGCAATTTGCTTCATACTCAAAATTTACCAAGTTAAATGTTAATTTCATACAGAAGCATCCTCAAAAACACTCAGAATAGTATTTTACCAAACACCTAGGCATCCTGTGGCCCAGTCAATCTGATACATAAAATTAGCCATCATAATCACCATTATTTATTATATTAGCTGAAGAGAGTTTTGGGTAAAGTTTTCATCATGAATAAATGTTGAATGCCAACTTTTTTTTCTGCTTCTTTTGGAAGTATCATATGGTTGTTATCCTTCATTCTGGTATGGCAACTTACAGTCATTGATTTTGAACACTGAATGAGTTTGTAGTCCTAGGATAATCACTTCATAGTCATAGCCGACTGTCTTTTAATATGCTTTGTGTTCAATTTGCTAATATTTTACTAATAATTTCTAGAAATATGTTCATGAAGGATATTAATTATTTGTTTTTATTTTCCTCAGGCACATAACTAGGAGTAGAATTATGAGTCATATGGTAACTCTATGCCTAACTTTTTGAGGAACTGAAAGCTGCTTTCTGGAAAAGTTAACATTTACATCCTCATCAGCAGGGAATGAGAAGTCCAATTTTTCTTCATCCTCCCAAGGACTTGCTATTATCTATCTTTTAAATAATAGCTATCTTAGTGGATATGAACATGTGATTCTGATTTACATTTACCTAATATTTAATTATGCTGAACATCATTTTAAGTCCTTATTATCCCACTGTATATATTCTTTGAAAAAACATCTATTCAAATCCCTTGTTAATTTTTCAATAATTTTCTTATTATTAAATTGCAATTGTTCTTTATATATTTGGAATTCCAGTCCCTTATCAAGTATATTAATATTTTATACCAGTCTGTGAGATTTTTATTTTCTTGATGTTATCATTTGTAACATAAAGGTTACTATTTTTGATGAATATTAGTTTAACTATTTAAAAAATTTTGTCAATTGTATATTTGATATAACTCTACTTGTAAAATAAATAATATTGTCTAATCCAAGGATATGAATATTTATACTCATGTTTTATTCTAATACATTGATAGTTCTAGCTCTCACATTTAGGTCTATGACATTTTTAATTAAGTTTTTTGCATGCAGTATAAGAAAGGAATTCAACTTCAAGCTTTTGCATACAGATGTCCAAGATAAGCATCTAATATATCACTGTATTAGTCAGTTGTCCCAATATCATTTGTTGGAAAGACTTTCATTTTCCCATTGTATTGTCTTAGAACTTTTTCCAAGAACACTTCAAAAAAAAAAAAAAATCATTCAATAGCAATCCATAAAGGAATTTACTACCATGATATACCCTCTATAATTTTTCTCTCCCCTCATCTCAAACCAAAAATAACTTACTTTCTTCCATAAAAGCGGACCCATTAGGTCATTGGAGACATAGCCCGTCAGCTGCAAATATCTCCTATAAATAAAAAGGGATTTCTTTTAAAGAAATAAAACAAACATGTAAACATTCTGTGAGATAAATTCAAGTCTCCTTTTTTTTTTTTTTTTTTCAAATATGGGAATGGGTTAAAATTTTGAAAAAAAAAATTAAGCTGTACTATGTATGTATTTTAGGTTGCATTCTTCTTGGAAACCCCTCAAGTCATTTTTTTATTTCCCCTCAATTTCTCTGCCTGCAAGAGCTCTACAAATACCAAAACGGTTGTTCAATGACCAGGACCTCAGCTCTGTGACAACAGCAGTGGAAATCTGGATCCCCTTTCTAGGGGCCATCAACTTGTTCCTTATTGTGTGCTGTAATACTTCGTGCCTATGGGAATCTTGGGTTGGAGAGAGACATAGTTTCCCCAGAAGAAAGTTATAGGATTTAGCAAATTTTGTAAATTATATATGCCTTCAGGGGCTTCCTTGGTGGCTCAGAGGTTAAAGCGTCTGCCTGAAATGCGGGAGACTCGGGTTCGATCCCTGGGTCGGAAAGATCCCCTGGAGAAGGAAATGGCAACCCACTCCAGTATTCTTGCCTGGAGAATCCCATGGAGGGAGGAGCCTGGTAGGTTACAGTCCACGGAGTTGCAAAGAGTCAGACATGACTGAGCTACTTCACTTTCAGGTAGGAGTTAAGTGGTCTAGGAGAAATCATTGTATTTTTGGATGTCTTTCTTTCCTTTACACTACATTGCTCTAAGAAGAGCATTTAAGTTCCAATAAGAAACACACACAAACAAATGAAACTAAGCACCATCTGATGATTTGCTATCAGAAGTCATAAGACTGGTAGTCTTTTCATTTCTTGCATTTACATCAGAAACAAAGTCCACTTTATTTTACATAGATCTTCACATAGAAATACAGTTGCCATGTTAGGTGAATAGTCTGGTCCTTAAAAGCTTGCCATTTATCACCTAAAGGAATGTTAGAAGATTTACAGTAAAATCAGCCTTTGAAGTATGAAAGTGATGTGCACTATCGATTGTAGTGGAAACAGCAAGAAGTCTGCATTTTAAGCAACTTTGTCTGCCGTGAACATCAGCAGAGACCATTGATGAATTCCAAATAGAAACATGTGAAATTTATCCGCCTCTATTTTCTTCTCTCAACCAACATTATCCATTCACTCAGGAGCACTTATGTTCCTGGAACAAGAACAACAAAAAGAAATAGCTCTTGAAATGCAACAGGGCAGGATATTTCTACCCAGGGAAAAAGCAATCTTTCAGATAACTGTATTTCATTTATAATGTATATTCTGAAAAACTTATTATAATATCTGGTCTAATACTATCAGGGAATATTTTGATTTAAAAAAAATTCCATTTATGCTTAAATAAAACAATTTTCAAGTAACTCCCAATGTCCAAATATTGGTCTGGGGACAGCATTATCCACTATTTGAAATAAAATTTACAGTAATATTATTTCTCATGATGATTATAAAAAATATGGTTCAAATACAATACAGAATTTAGAGCTGTTTACTACTTATTGGGTCTAAGAACACATATGACACATAGTTTACTTACTTTAGCTTTAGTATGTTTAACAAATGTATTAATACAAAACTGGACAAAAGTTCATGAAGACTACCAACAATGAATGTTTGGGTAAGATAATGTAGCTACCAAAATTGCTATTTCTTAGACACTGTGTCAGTATATAAATATGAAATTAATTATTAGTATTCAGTGTTTTGTCTGAAGTATTGGTTTAAAAACAGAAACTAAACAGTTATGATGATAATCTTTCACAGAAACAATGATAATATTTCAAATAATTGTAAAACTTATGCCTCTAAATAGGTGAAGAATTTATGTAGAAAAGTTCTGATAGTAATATTTATAACAAAAGGGAAATTCAAAAAAATTCCAAATGGAACAATGGTTAAATAAATGCCATAGGATAGAATATTATACAGCAATGAAAAAACTAGCTTTTCCAAGAGCATTTAACTATCTGTAAAGAGGAATACTAATAATAGAGATTATAGATAGAAATCAGACTNATAACAAAAGGGAAATTCAAAAAAATTCCAAATGGAACAATGGTTAAATAAATGCCATAGGATAGAATATTATACAGCAATGAAAAAACTAGCTTTTCCAAGAGCATTTAACTATCTGTAAAGAGGAATACTAATAATAGAGATTATAGATAGAAATCAGACTATAAAGCTGTATACATTATTAGTTATTGTCTGTCTAAAATAAGTACATTAAACAAATAAAGCTCTAACATTATTAGTTAGAACATTTAAAAATTAACCTATGCATAGTAAAATAGGTTAGAATTGATGTCTACCAATAAAAATTACCAAAAAATTATGCTGGCNCTAATAATAGAGATTATAGATAGAAATCAGACTATAAAGCTGTATACATTATTAGTTATTGTCTGTCTAAAATAAGTACATTCAACAAATAAAGCTCTAACATTATTAGTTAGAACATTTAAAAATTAACCTATGCGTAGTAAAATAGGTTAGAATTGATGTCTACCTATAAAAATTACCAAAAAATTATGCTGGTAATTGTAAAATCAAGGATAACACATTGAATCTTCTCCTTTTTCTTTTAATGTGCATGTATTATTACAACTTTATAGATGGAAAAAATGTTACATTTGCTTTCTAATGACAAATCAGTTAAAAGAAAAAACATTTAGTAAAGCAGCTGAATCGTTAGAGAGGTATACGTATTCCATGGCTCATCCCATTAAATCTTAAAACACAGCTATCAATCTGAACAGATTATGAAAGCTTCTGCCAGGAATCAAGTGGAAAATCCACTTTCAAGATAGAATGATAGAATTCCACTAGGCAATTCTAAGAAAACCTAAGACCAGCTAATTTTATCTACTATATTGATGGTAGATATATATACACACACATATATATACACATACATATATATACATATATATGTGTATATATATTCACATACACATCTATATTTACCCATACACATACATTNGAGAGGTATACGTATTCCATGGCTCATCCCATTAAATCTTAAAACACAGCTATCAATCTGAACAGATTATCAAAGCTTCTGCCAGGAATCAAGTGGAAAATCCATTTTCAAGATAGAATGATACATGATTCCTGCAATTCCACTAGGCAATTCTAAGAAAACCTAAGACCAGCTAATTTTATCTACTATATTGATGGTAGACATATATACACACACATATATATACACACACATATATATACATATATATGTGTATATATATTCACATACACATCTATATTTACCCATACACATACATTGGAGAAGAAAATTTCAACTCACTCCAGTATTCTTGCCTAGGAAATCCCATTGACAGAGGAGTCTGGCAGGTTACAGTCCATGGGATCACAAAGAGTCAGACACAACTAAGAGACTGAACACATATATAAATATATATACACAATATATACATATGATGCAAAAGTCAAGATATATATATATATATATCAATACATAGATTAGTTTCAGTGAATAAAATATACTGACATTCCATATTAACCTATCTCCACCCAAAATAGACTGAAGAACTTAGTAGAATAAAATTTCATTTTAAATGATGCACATTGTACTTTTCTGGAAAGATGATTATACTGAAAGCAATGTGCAGCACAAGTATGATAAAGAGGGAAGAATTCTGCCTTGGAATGACTACCAGGAAATTTACAAGTCTTCTCTTTTTAACTCCAAACAGCATGTTTGAAGTTTCCCTTCTCTGGTTTACCTTAAGCTTCAACGCTGCATTTCCTTCTAGCTTGTTTTGGAACTCTTGAATGTTTTTCATAGTTTAAAAATCAATGTTTCTAATTTTTTCTTCAAATTTCATTTTCCTTCCTGTCCTTCTCTTTTATTTAAATTACAAGTGGAGAAATTCTCCTATTCCTTTCTAAAATTTCTGTCTTCTTTATGCTTCAGTTCAACCATTAGCTAATAAATATCTAAATAGTTCCATATATAAAATTCCTATAAACAACTCCAATTCATATGATGCAAGTCAAACCCATTTCTTCATCACAATCCTGCTTTTTTTGCAACGCTCATTTACTTCAATTTACCTCTTCTTGTGTATTAAGAATTTTAGTGCCATATCCAATTTATTCCTCTCTTCTAAATGATTATACTCATTCTTTGGATTTTATAGCTATTACATGTCTCTGCGAGCATACTGTCGCTCCAGTTGTGTCCAACTCTTTGCGACCCTATGGATAGCTCGCCAGGTTCCTCTGTTCATACGACTCTCCAATCGAGAATACTTGAGTGGTCTGTTATGCTCTCCTTCAGGGGATCTTCCCAAACCAGGTATCAAAACTGTCTCTTATATTTCTTGCATTGGCAGATGGGTTCATTACCACTAGCACCACCTGGGAAGCCCACAGTTAGTATATCCTGCCTTTTAAGTCTTTCTTTGATATTTCTTCCTGCCATTTCTCATGTGCCTTCTTATACATCTGAGAGGAAACTCATCTCTGTATTCCTGCATTCTTACATCCAGAAACTTCTCCTGAATTCTCTCTAGAAAAAACACACACACACACACATAATCACACATTCATTCTTCTAAAATATAAATCTGATCATTTATGTTCAGTTCATTCTTGAGTTCCCAAAGGAGAAAGCCTGACTTCTGTAACACTTTATTCATAATCTTCAACAAGGCTCAGACCCATTATGCAAAGCTACCACACCCTGACATGGGCTGAACTTTGGTCATGAGGCACTTTGCACTACACTGTGCAAAGTGTATTATTCTTCTTATCTCCTTGCATGGGTGAATGTTCCCCATTTTCTCCATCTTACTCTGATGGCTGGTTATCTACTGTAATTTACTTGAGATGTTATTTGTATAATCCAAGGTTATTTTATTTATAGAATCATCCTGAAAATTTACAATGTACCATCAATATTAAATTTAGACATATCAGCCTTCATCATGTCAATATAAGCTTTTTGAAAATCAGAACTCTGGTTTTCCTTTAGATGACCCTAAGGCCTTTAGCATGAGAATGATGCAAAATTTTTTCCTAAATTGAACTGAATAGAGGGTACACTTCCTTAACAATCAAGTTATATAGGACTTTTAAAAATAATGGTCATGTCAAAAATAAGAATATTGAACATATGTTGACTACTGTGATAAGCATTGAAAGTTCACTAATTTTCTTGCTTTCATCTTCTAAGCACATGGAAGAACTTACCCAATTCCTTGATCATAAACCTGTGCTATTTTTTATACATTGGCAATGAAGGCAAAGAAACACAGAAAGGTGAGACAATTTACTCAAATTCATAAGCTATTAAGTTGGAAATTAAAAATGTCTCAGTATTACAGTCAAGGTTCTAACTACCTTGTACCATCTCATCATAAGAATTTATTAATTCACTGTATAATTAGTAAGTACCTTTTGAGTGCCATAGAGCATAGTCTTTGATCTTTAATGAGTCTGGAGTTAGACTCTTTGGATTTTAATTTCAGCTTGCCTCTTGTGAATTATGTATCATAAGGCAAATGATACTCTCTCTAGGTCTTTGCTTTCTCATCAGTAATATGAGGATGCAAATAGTACCTATTGCATTGGCAGATATCATCATAACTTTGTCTTCACAACTTTTTGTTGTGGAGATCAAAAGCATTTAATATTGTGTTGGCCAAAAGTTCAGTTGGATTTGGCCATACAACCTGAATGAACTTTTTGTCTACCCCACTATGATACCCTGATGATAATAAGCACTCAGTGAATGAAGATATTATTTAAGGTATGTAAAGCAAGTCACTGTTCCAGTCCCAATGTCTCAGGGAGAAACTGACAAGTAAATCAATGACTACAAGCTAATGTAGCATTATATGAGAAATGTATAAGGTCTTGTAGGATGACCAAGAAGAGATAATCTCTTCTCATCCACATGCAGCGTGTAGCCTCTTAGGCCCAGTTTGGTGAACCAGGGCTGAACTAACCACTTTGATGCTGATGAGTAGCCCCAGAGCAGAAGATAAATGGACAAGGAGGCAAGGCAAAATGTCACCCAGCATCTGTTGTAGTGTGGGCTAAACTGGGTTGGCAAGGAAGTGCCATGAAATTGTGAATCAGCTCAATACATGACATTTCTCACAAAAATGTAGAGGGTGAAGTAGAAAGTTATCCCCAGCAAATTAGGGAAATGACAATTAGACTAAGTCAAGGACAAGCATGANGCTGATGAGTAGCCCCAGAGCAGAAGATAAATGGACAAGGAGGCAAGGCAAAATGTCACCCAGCATCTGTTGTAGTGTGGGCTAAACTGGGTTGGCAAGGAAGTGCCATGAAATTGTGAATCAGCTCAATACATGACATTTCTCACAAAAATGTAGAGGGTGAAGTAGAAAGTTATCCCCAGCAAATTAGGGAAATGACAATTAGACTAAGTCAAGGACAAGCATGAAGGGACAAACCTAGAACTTCTAGATGCTGTTAGGATGTCTGCCTTGCTCCTGTAGCCCAGGTTTTTTTTCTTTTTTTACTTTAGGAGCAAGAAGAGATTTCAGAATTTGTCTAGAAAAAGTTCAATATTTTGTACACTCATGAGTAACTCAATCCCTTTGAGAATAAGATACAGGCAAGATACTGGTTACCTGCTATAATGGCTGGTCTTTAATGGTTTATATTAAACATAGTAAAACTATAAAGTTTAAATACTTATAAAACAGTTTTTAAGGTGCCCAGGTGGCACAGTGGTAAAAAATCTGCCTGCCAATGCAGGAGACATGGGTTCTAGCCCTGGATCAGGAAGATCCCCTGGAAAAATAACTGGAACCCATTCCAGTACTCTTACCTGGAGAATCCCACGGACAGAAGAACCTCGTGGGCTACAGTCCATGGGCCTGAGAAGAGTCAGACACAACTGAGTGACTCAGCACACACACACATTGCTAGTGTAGCAATGGGAAGATCTGTGATACAGGCAGGTGAGAACTAATGAAGCAGCCTTCTGAACAGTGCTGGTCTGGTCCAAAGGCAGCCTGGGCCTTCCCCAGCAGTAAGCGGAGAAAGGTGAGAGTTAAGGTAACCGACAATAAGACATAGAGCTGCTTTGAAGTGCTATCATTTGCTCCATGATGGTAAATATAAGAAGATAATTAAATGTAAAGATTTCCTCAATGAACAAATATTTATAAAGAAACTGTTCTGTGCACTCTTCCAGTTCTACAAAATGTTGATCAAAAGATTAGATATCAATTCTCACAGAGCTCAAATTTTAGTGGGAGAAAAAAGACATAGCAAGTAAATAAATAAACTCAATAATGTTTCATAGTGTTAGAAGTGCCATGAAGACAGGACATGTTGTGTAAGAAAATAACTAGCAGTCTACTGTGATTGCCTTAGAAATTAATCTTTTTTTTAAATTTTTTAAATATAAATTTATTTATTTTAATTGGAGGCTAATTACATTACAATATCATATTCATTTTGCCATACATTGACATGGGGATTCAGGATAGAAGTTAATCTTAAGTTGAGACCTGAAGAGCTAGAAGCATGTAAACATGTGGAGACCTGGGGAGAGAATTTTCTAGATATAGTCACGGTTACCGTAATACCTTAGGAAGAAAACAAATTCAGACTATGGAAACACTGAAAAAACAAATCAGCACAACTGAAATATAGTGGACTTTTGGAAGAGTGTTAAGATCAGAATGGCACAACAGGTTGTGACCTCACTTATTATTCTTAGGATCATAGGCCTAGAATAAGGGATTGTAGTGTATTCTGGGAGAATGTGAAGTCAAATAAAGATTTTAATAAAGGATTTACATTCTTTGATTATAGGTTTGTTTTTTTTTTTAACAGCTTTACTGAGACATAATGTACATATCATATGGGCTTCCCAAGTGGATCAATGATAAAAAATCCAGCTGCCAATGCAGGAGAGGCAAGAAATGCCAGTTTGATCCCTGAGTCAGGAAGATCCCCTGGAGAAGGGAATGGCAATCTGCTCCAGTATTCTTGTCTGGGAAATCCCATGGACAGAGGAGCCTAGCAGGCTACAGTCCATGGGTTTGTCAAGAGTCAAACATGACCGAACAACTGAACACACACACACACACACACATACATACACACACACACACATATAGATAGACAGATAGATAGTCTTTGTTTAACATTTATGCTTCAGTGGATTTTATTTATTTATTTATTATTTTTGCCACACAGTATGGCATGTGGGATATTAGTTTCTTGGCCAGGGTTCAAACCTGTGTCTCTTGCATTGGAATGGTGGATTCTTAATCACTGGACCACTAGGGAAGTCCCCTTCAATGGTGAAATCATCACTTTAATATAATTTTAGAACATTTTCATCCTCCCAAAAGGAAAGCATAAAATCATTAGCACTTTCTTCCCCGTTCTTGCTCACACCCATTCATCCTCCCTCCGCCAATAACACACCACTATATTTATTTGGCAGTATCTCCGAACTGCAATTTACCATGTTGGGGCAGTAAGATTTATTAGTTGTGGAAATGAAGAGAA
This sequence comes from Neotragus moschatus, assembly GCA_006410615.1. Lineage (NCBI taxonomy): Eukaryota > Metazoa > Chordata > Mammalia > Artiodactyla > Bovidae > Neotragus > Neotragus moschatus. The sequence continues at coordinate 1,263,836 of SJYA01000072.1, read as the reverse complement.
GCAGAAAGAACAAGAATATTTCAGAGATAGGGCTTATCAATATACACACATATATATAATGAACAGGGTCAGGAGAAGGGAGGTAAAAGCAAAAGAAGAACGGACAAATAACTCCTAACTTAATGCTTGAACAACTGTGATAAGACATCGCTTTCAGTGTACCAGGGGAATATGAGGGATCAGTATTAGTTAGATAAGATCTGTTGGGGCATTTCAGTGTGTGTGCATGTTCCTAATCAAAGGTTGTTTTAGTTTTAATTGGAGGATAACCACTCCACACATTTCATTGGCCCCCACCACACAACCATGCTAATCACCCTCAAGCAGACACACATCCCCTCCATCTCAAACCTCCTCGCCTACCCTCCAACCCCTCCAGGTTGTCAAAGAGCACTTCCTTGAGCTCTCTGTGTTATACAGCAACTTCCCACTAGCTAGCTATTTTACATGTGGTAATACATGTTTTAATACTATTCTCTCAATTCTTCCCAACTTCTCCTTCCCCTGCCATGTCCAAAGTATATTCTTTATGCCTGTATCTCTATTCCTGCCCTGCAAATAAGTTCATCAGTATCACTTTTCTAGATTCCATAAATATGCATTAATAGACAATATGTATTTTTCTCCTTCTGACTTCTTCACTCTGTATAACCTTATCAAATTTTGATATTTCTCGTATTTAGTATACTGTGCCTTCTATATATCCAAGGGAAATTTCACAGAAGCATTTGAACACATGAGTTCAGGAGGAAAATAATGACAGGAGATATGGGTGTGGCAGCTGTGCCAGGCTTGCTATTTTTTCTCAGATTCACTCCTCATCCTTCCCCTGATCTGCTCTGCATCACAAGCAGACTAATCACTGCTGGCTATGTCTCACCTTGGGTTTTGGCTCATGGCATACACTGGTGAGAGACTGGAAAATGAACGTGTGGACAATCAGGTGTATTTCCCTGTATTTAGCCTTGAATACTAGCTAGTGGTGGCTGAACACCCTTTGTGGCTCCAACTCCCACCCCACAGGCTGGCTGTGATCCTAGCCAGTCAGTCCCTGCATCTGATAGCTGGTAACTCTATCCCATTTTTTTGATCCTCTAATCTAAGAGTGTAGCTGTTGGTAACATGTTGGTTACCAACATAGCTCTCCCCTTTACTTCTTTGCTCTCCCCTTTTCTTCTTTGCTCTTTTATCACCTATATACCAATTGACTTTATTAAAGCCCTCCTTTTTTAATCCTTAGAGTACTTTCTGTTTACTGGATTACATACTCACTGATAGTAGTTATCAGCATATAGCTATCAGTTTATAGGTAGGGAAAGCCAGGGAAAAAATAAGATTAACAACTGTGCTGTTCACAGGAAAATAGCTCAAATAGGACAAGAGTTTTGTGTGTTGTGTTCAGTGATGTATTTCCAAGACGTAGAACTCTATTTAGAATACATGAATACCCAGTGTTTATTGGGTAAAGAAATCCATTAATTAGCTAATTAAGGGAACAATTATTAACATTCAGATTTATTTTAATCATTTTTAAAACTACGTAATCTTCACTTCAGAAATATTTTAAAGATATATTACATGTATTGTTTTTCTTCCATTTTTCTATCATTTTATCAATTAGTAGATTTAATAAAGGATATAAGGTTGTTGCAAAAGATATGCAAATAAAAGGATAAATAATATTCCTCAGATAGCATTCAAGATATAATTTTGCAAATTTAGGTTTTGAGAGAAAGAAATATTTAACTTGCTTTGACATATTCAGAAACAAATCTTGAGGAATCAGATAAAAGAGTTTCTTCTACAAAGTAGGGAAGGAATCACTTTATCTATGATGACTTGGCCATGAGGCCTGCTGCCTTACATTATTAATATAGTTGAATCTAATGTGAAGAAAGATTGTGGCTCAATCTAGCAGACTAGATTTCTCCAGCAACTCCAGGGGAAAGACAAAGAAAATNATATTGGCAAGGCAACCTTGATTGCTTGAAGTGCAAAATGAGTTAAATATGATACAATTTTAATTTCATCTTTAAAGATGTGTCTTTTGAGAGTAGTACTTACTATCGACTTTTCTCAAGCTTTATTTTTTATCCCTAGTAAAAGTAATTGTTATTATTAATATCACAGTCATGGCAGAAAAATAAAATATTATATACCTCATCATAAAAATCTAGCTATGCATTTCAACTGAAAGTTCCATTTAGCTAATAGGATATTGTAAGATAAAATTTAATCCTGTTAAGATTTGGAGACATTTTTGACATGAAAGACAGTGTAATATTCAAGTTAAAATATAGTCTATTATGAGACATTATTGGAACCCAGAAATGCAGTGTCTAGTTATTCAGGAGGTGAAAGGAGTGTTTATTTCAGGAGTAAACTGTCAAACTTGTACTTGACTTGTATTTGGAAGCTTCTTTGGTGATTATAAAGTTGTCCTTCATCCATACTCAGAGGAAAAAAAAAATCTTTACTTTTTTTCTTTGATTAAAAACTCACTTATGCCCTATGTTACAGTGCAATTAAAGTTGCTGTTGCAAGAAAAATCTAATCACATCAAGACTTCATGAGAATCTTTTGCTCAGATTATAGTTTATGTATGCTGCTGCTGCTGCTAAGTTGCTTCAGTTGTGTCTGATTCTGTGCAATCGCATAGATGGCAGCCCACCAGACTCCTCCATCCCTGGGATTCTCCAGGCAAGAATACTGGAGTGGATTGCCATTTCCTTCTCCAATGCATGAAAGTGAAACGTGAAAATGAAGTCGCTCAGTCATGTCTGACTCTTAGCAACCCTATGGACTGCAGTGCACCAGGCTCCTCCGTCCATGGGATTTTCCAGGCAAGAATACTGGAGGGGGATGCCATTGCCTTCTCCGAGTTTATGTATAGGTCCTATTAAAAGTTTGTTTTTCAAAACTCAGGGTTTTCTGCAGCCTACTTTTGCACTTGAATTTTTTTTTTTTTTTATAACTACTGCGGTAACTACTGCAGTAATTCTAGAAGCCTTTTGAAGAAAAGAATGTACACTTTGACTTAAGATGTTATTTTCAAAGGTAACGCATTTAGGTATTTGTCTACCATAGTTTTTATTATTATCAAAGTAATACATATTGGTACTATAAAAATGTTTAAATTATTGAAAAGATGTATTTTTCTCTAATGAAGAGTTTGAGGTGCAGAAAATTTGTGAGAATAAACTGGAAAGTAATTTGTCTTGGATTAATTCCAAATGGTAAAACATAGAACAGATTGATTCTTCATTCATTCTGGAAAACATAAAGCATTTTTTTTAAGACACAGCTGAGCGACTGAGCATGTATGCATAGATGGTGTAAAACATGTGTATGTATCATAAAGTATACTTGGATTTTTTCTGAATGTTATTTTATTTTACATCTGGAGATTTTTTAAAAACTGGGAAACTGTTTCTTTTATTTTTCACAAACTTCTGCAATGTTCGTATCCTTTATTCCTCATTCACACGTTGTTGGAACAGTTGACCCTGAGTTTGGTAGATTAATGGCACAGCACCAAGTGGCTATCAAACAAACGTGGCACTTCTAAAGCTGCAGCACCCAACTGCAAATTGGAAATACACCCGTGGTTTTACTATCAACAAAGGAGACCCTTGATGTGTGATTCCACTCATCATTCCTCTTAAGCCTTTATCAGACAGCTGAGATCAGACAACAATGAAAGAACATGTGCTTGATTGTCAGCATGTCAGACGTCCATTATTAAAAACAGTAGGGCCAAGGCGAGAGATGAGAGGAAAGGCATTGGTTCCTTTGTTCCATGTGTGAGGGTTTGTTTGGGAAGAAAAGAATTCTAAAAGGCACTGCCACGTACCTCCCTATCATGAAGGCCTAGCTTTCCCCTCGGTTCATTTGAAAATCAAGTTAATATTCNCCATTATTAAAAACAGTAGGGCCAAGGCGAGAGATGAGAGGAAAGGCATTGGTTCCTTTGTTCCATGTGTGAGGGTTTGTTTGGGAAGAAAAGAATTCTAAAAGGCACTGCCACGTACCTCCCTATCATGAAGGCCTAGCTTTCCCCTCGGTTCATTTGAAAATCAAGTTAATATTCTTTCTTCCATACTAAAAGTGATTAAGAGCTTGTTTTAACTGCAAACTTTTTCTTATCAATTTCAGCTGAAAATTCATTTTTATCTTATTGAATTTCTAAAGTTTCATGAAAGATCTGTTTACAGATTACCTGGTTTGGTTTAAGCAATATCTATCCTGATCCACACCACATTAAGTATATGAGGTAGAGAAGAATCAAGGATTGTTTTTTTGCTCAGATTTTGCAAATAATAGTCAAGTTTATTAACTAAAGTAAGGACTTAAGTTCAGAAGAAAGGAGTGAGAACCTGTCGATCTTACAGTACCCCTTGAGATGCTTCCCACAGAGAATTTAGAATTTTTCATTTTGAAAAGGAACTGTGTTGGTACCAAAGATAACTCTGTTAATAGCTGAAAAATAGAATTTATAAAATAAATTTGCAAAACATAATAGGCCTTATAGTAAAGAAGTTTTGCACAGACTTTCTGTAACTACAGGGAAAAATCAGTCTTATGTACAAGGATTTATAAATACATTTTTCTCTATTTCCTCCAAAATTTATTATTTGGGGAAATACTTTTCTTAAGTTTTCTTAATCCTTTTGAAAATATTTTATTTTTTACAAAGATAATATATATATATATTTAACAATGAATATAATTGTTCTATTTAAATTTTGTGTAATTACTTATTTCATCTGTTGGAGAGACAAATTCATGGTTTTATTGCTCTTTCACTGACTTATCATATTGCTCAATCACTGTTTAAAAAAATAAAATAAAATGATCTGCAGAAACCAAACAAATGACTAACTTATTTCTCTTGTTCCACTTGCCAAAATAATGAATAGTGAGGCTGGAATATTACAATATTTGTATTAAAGTGTATTAAGTTACTGTATCCCACAGTTCTTATAACTTTACTAGAATCCAATTTATTTACATTACAAAGTTAAAAATAAACATTAGTGTCACATTCAAATAAATTCATAAAGGAGAAGGCAATGGCATCCCACTCCAGTACTCTTGCCTGGCAAATCTCATGGAGGAGGAGCCTGGTGGACTGCCGTCCATGGGGTCGCGAAGAGTCAGACACGACTGAGCGACTTCACTTTCACGTTTCACTTTCATGCATTGAAGAAGGAAATGGCAGCCCACTCCAGTGTTCTTGCCTGGAGAATCCCAGGGGCGGCCGAGCCTGGTGAGCTGCCGTCTATGNGAGGAGGAGCCTGGTGGGCTGCCGTCCATGGGGTCGCGAAGAGTCAGACACGACTGAGCGACTTCACTTTCACGTTTCACTTTCATGCATTGAAGAAGGAAATGGCAGCCCACTCCAGTGTTCTTGCCTGGAGAATCCCAGGGGCGGCTGAGCCTGGTGAGCTGCCGTCTATGTGGTAGCACAGAGTCGGACACGACTGAAGTGACTCAGCAGCAGCAGCAGCAAAAATAAAAACAATGAAAATTTTGAATTCAATTCATAATTTCAATTAATTAAAAAAGGGAAATATGACTTCTTTAAAGACTTTTCAGCCAAATTTCAAAAGTAGTGAACGGAAAACTCTTTTTTCACTAGCTATAATAAAAACCATTTATTCAGAAAGCCTAAATTCAGAATACACTGAATTTAAATTTTGATAAGGCCTAATATTGATTTATAGATCTTCAAAGTCAACGTAGTAGTAAAGAATTTTCTTTCCAAAATCTAAAAGTCAATCGTCTATTGTGTTTAAAAGCACATAAATACCATAATATTAAGTATATTCCAGGATAGACTGGCAAATATAAATATGTGTTGTTGTTTAGTTGCTATTTGGTGTCTGATTCTTTACCACCCCGTAGACTGCAGCAACCCAGGCTTCTCTGTCCTTCACTATCTCCTGGACTTTGCTCAAACTCGTGTTCATGGTTTGAGATGGTTGATGATGCCATCAAGCATCTCATCTTCTGCCGTCCCATTGTTCTTCTGTTCTGAATCTTTCCCAGGATAAAGGTCTTCTAGTGACTCCACTCCTTGTATCAGATGGGCAAAGTTTTGGAGCTTCAGCATCAGTCCTCTCAATGTATCTTCATTGGAATATTCACATCCAACTCTCACATCCACACATGACTACTGGAAAAACCATAGCTTTGACTATATGGACCTTTGTCAAGCTAAGTGATGTTTCTGTTTCTTTTCCTTTAAATATAAATTAATTTATTTTAATTGGAGGCTAATTACTTTACAATATTGTATTGGTTTCGCCATATATCAACATGAATTCGCCACCGGTGTACATGAGTTCCCCATCCTGAACCCCTCTTCCACCTCCCTCACCATACCATCCCTCTGGGTCATCCCAGTGCACCAGCCCCAGGCATCCTGTATCATGCATCGAATCTATGCTAAGTTTGTCAAAGTCTCCCTTCCAAGGAGCAAGCATCTTTCAATTTCATGGCTGCAGTCACCGTCCACAGTGATTTTGGAGCCCAGGAAAATAAAGTCTTTCACTGTTTCCACTTTTCCCCCTTCTATTTGCTATGAAGTGATAGGACCAGATGCCTTAATATTTTTCTGAATGTTGAGTTTTAAGCAAGCTTTTTCACTCTCTTCTTTCACCCTTATCAAGAGGCTCTTTAGCTCTTCTCCACTTTCTGCCATAGGGTGGTATCTTCTGCATATCTGAGGTGATATTTCTCCTAGCAATCTTGATTTCAGTCTGTGCTTCATCCAGTCTTCATCCAGTTTTGCATGATGTACTCTGAATATAAGTTAAATAAGCAGAGTGACAAAACACATCCTTGTCATACTCCTTTCCCAATTTTGAACAAGTCAGTTTTTCCATATCCAATTCTAACTGTCACTTCTTGACCTGCATACAGATTTTTCAGGAGACAGGTAAGGTGGTCTGGTATTTCCATCTCTTTAGGAATTTTCCATAGTTTGTTGGGATCCAAGGAGTCAAAGTCTTCAGAGGAGTCAATGAAACAGAAGTAGATTTTTTTTTTTTTTTTGGAATTTTCTTGCTTTCTCCATGATCCAAGGAATGTTGGCAAAGTGATCTCTGATTCCTCTGATGTTGGCTATATATATGTAGTGGCATGGATAACAAATGTTGTTCCATATTGTTTCAGCATTTATTGTAGTATGTATTGAAATATTTGGAACATATTATTTACTTTTGAGTTGAAATTATTTTAATACATTTATGATAAGAAATCATTTTTTTCGTTGTGAATGAAATTTATAGTTTTCAACAAGGATATCAATTTATTTTAAAAGCTCAACAACATTTTCAGCAATCACAATAATTACAAATAATAGTTTTCATCCAGAAGTGCTTTCTGTTGAAAGCTATAATTTCAAACATGTTTTACCTGTCTGGCCTTTGGTAAATTCTTATATAATTAAGTAATTGCTACATATAAATATAAACATTATAATTATGAAAAATATATCTCAGAAACAAAATGTACTTGGTAAAATTAAAGAGGAAAATGATCTCACTTAAAAAGTACTTTCTTAAAATCAAGAAATTATGAAAAAACCCTTGAAAAGTAGAAAAATAAATGCCTCATGCTTTCCTGATTTAAATTATTCATAGGTTAACATGTGTGTCATGCATCCACTTCTTTACCGAAACACATACCTTGAAAATTCATTTCAGTAAGTTCAGTAATTCAGTCGTGTGCGACTCTTTGCGACTCCATGAATCGCAGCAGGCCAGGACTCCCTGTCCATCACCAGCTCCTGGACTTCACCCAAACCCATGTCCATCTAGTCGGTGATGCCATCCAGCCATCTCATCCTCTGTCNTTCTTGCCTGGAGAGTCCCAGGGATGGGGGAGCCTGGTGGGCTGCTGTCTATGGGGTCGCACAGAGTCGGACACGACTGAAGTGACTTAGCAGCAGCAGCATGCCAAAATAATACCCAGTGATCGCTAATGACTGTCATATTTTGTTGTTATTGTTGTTTCTTTGGTCTCTTGTGTTTTGTACTATGTTTGCAAACAGTTACACAGGACTGGGGGAAATAGTTGAGACCTAACAGCCTTCCATGAGCCAGAACCATTTGGGTGCAGAACATGTATGTAAATAACAGTGTATATCAACATGAAGGAATATAGCATGCAAAGAAGATAAATCTAAAACTGCTAGTGCCGGCTGTGACTCCAGTCAACATACGTTAAACATTTCTATCAAATGTACTATCTACCATGTACATGCATTGTTCTGCAGATTTTATTTTCCCTTCTTTTATGGAAAATATGTATTACTGTGACTTAAAAATGTGGGGAATACAATTGCTTCCAGGTCAATAGAATATTGAAATATTAATATTAAGATATTAATCTACAATTAAATGTGGGTAGTTTAATCCTGGTTTGACCTTTATCACTGCTCTGGTGAATTGGATATATGTGAAACTATATCTCTGAAAGACATCATCAACTAAAGTAATGAAAAAATTGAATATATATAACACTGTGGTCAACCAGACAACCATACATTTCTAATGAATCACTGTATACATGTGTACGTACACCGTATCTTTTTGTTTGTGCATATGTGCATTTTTAATGCATGGTCTATCCTGTGAACTTTTCACTCTGTCAAGAAACAATTTTCTTTTTCTACCAACATGNAAATTGAATATATATAACACTGTGGTCAACCAGACAACCATACATTTCTAATGAATCACTGTATACATGTGTACGTACACCGTATCTTTTTGTTTGTGCATATGTGCATTTTTAATGCATGGTCTATCCTGTGAACTTTTCACTCTGTCAAGAAACAATTTTCTTTTTCTACCAACATGTCAGCTCTATTTACATAACATTAACAAATAAGCTTCAAGTTTAAGATCAGTTGAGAAACATTGCCATTATAGCTGGAAGAAGGTTTTTAAAGATCAACTTATAGATTCCTGTTTGTAAATTGTAATGGGACAACTTTCTTAATAGGATTTTCAGAAAATTACAAAGGCAATCCTTTCACGGGTTATTTCCTACACTTTGCTGACTCCATGCTTGAATAAAAGCTGCATGTGCACCTCTGAAAAAAGGCCTTTGACTTACAGGAAAGAGAAGCAAAAGGCAAGGGAAGAAGGGACAGATATACCCAACTGAATGCAGAGTTCCAAAGACTAGCAAGGAAAAGAAGGTCTTCTTAAATGACCAAAGAAGTAGAGGAAAACAGGCAAAGAAGTAGAGGAAAAATGATAAAATGGGAAAGACTAGAGACCACTTCAAGAAAATGGGAGATATCAAGTGAATATTTTATGCAAGGATGGGATGATAAAGGACAGAAACAGTAAGGCCCTAACAGAAGCAAAAGAGATTAAGAAGAGGTGGCAAAAATACACAGAAGAACTATACAAAATAGGTCTTAATGACCCAGGTATTCCAGATGATGTGGTCACTCACCTAGAGTAAGACATCCTGAAGTGTGAAGCCAAATGGGCCTTAGGAAGCGTTACTATGAACAAAGCTAGAGGAGGTGATGGGAATTTCAGCTGAGCTATTTCAAATTCTAAAAGATGCTGTTAAATTGCTGTACTCAATATGTCAGCAAATATTTCAGCAAAGACTGGAAAAGGTCAGTTTTCATTCCAATTCCAAAGAAGGGCAATGTCAAAGAATGTTCAAACTACCACAAAATTGCTCTTTTCACCTACTAGCAAAGTAATGCCCCAAATTCTTCAAGCTAGTCTTCAGCAGTTTGTGAACCGAGAACTTCCAGACTTAGAAGCTAGATTTAAAAGAGGCAGAGGAACCAGAGATCAAATTGGATCACAGAGAAAGAAAAGGAATTCCAGAAAACTATCTATTTTTGTTTCATTAACTATGCTATTGACTGTGTGAATCACAAACACAAATCTCCCTGATGTCTCTCTGTCTATCTATCCATCAATCATCAAGACTCTAGCCTACGGATCAGAGCTGACTCTCCCAGGCCTGAAGTCACAAAGCTATTTTATTGAAGAGTTGGATAGATAATTGAAATCTCCTACTTATGAAATACTTTCCTCATGTATCACAAGTTAATCAGGAAATCTATAAATCAGACTTTTAAAATACTTGAAGTATACTGTATATAAGAACAAGCAAGGAGTTTTTTGTTTTATTGTTGCTAGTTCTGTTATTAGATTAATAAATAATTGCTGCATAATTTGTTTGATATTAGTAACAATGTGACAATCTACATTACACATTCAGTTCAGTTCAGTCGCTCAGTCGTGTCTGACTCTTTGCAACCCTGACCCCATGGACTGCTGCATGCCAGGCCTCCCTGTCTATCACCAACTCCCGTAATTTGCTCAAACTCATGTCCACTGAGTCGATTATGCCATTCAGTCATCTCATCCTCTGTCATCCCCTCTCCTCCCGCCTTCAATCTTTCCCAGNGTTCAGTCGCTCAGTCGTGTCTGACTCTTTGCAACCCTGACCCCATGGACTGCTGCATGCCAGGCCTCCCTGTCTATCACCAACTCCCGTAATTTGCTCAAACTCATGTCCACTGAGTCGATTATGCCATTCAGTCATCTCATCCTCTGTCATTCCCTTCTCCTCCCGCCTTCAATCTTTCCCAGCATCAGGCTCTTCTCAAATGAGTCAGCTCTTTGCATTAGGTGGCCAAAGTATTGGAGTTTCAGCTTCAATATCAGTCCTTCCAATGAATATTCAGGACTGATTTCTTTAGGGCATATTGGTTAGATCTCCTTGCAGTCCAGGGGACTCTCAAGTGTCTTCTCCAACACCACAGTTCAAAAGCATCAATTGTTCAATCCGTTTTCTTTATAGTCCAATTCTCACATTCATACATGACTACTGGAAAAACCATAGCCTTGGCTAGGCGGATCTTTGTTGGCAAAGTAATGTCTCTGCTTTTTAATATACTGTCTAGGTTTGTCATAACTTTCCTTTCAAGGAGTAAGCATCTTTTAATTTCATAATGCAGTCACTCTCTGCAGTGATTTTGGAGCCCAGCAAAATAAAGTCAGCCAGTTTTTCCACTGTTTATCCATCTATTTGCCATGTAGTGATGGGACCAGATGCCATGAACTTTGTTTTCTGAATGTTGAACTTTGAGCCAATTTTTTTCACTCTCCTCTTTCACTTTCATTAAGAGGCTCTTTAGTTCTTCACTTTCTGCCATAAGGTTGGTATCATCTGCATATCTGAGCTTATTGATATTATTATTGGTATAATCACCATCATGATTATCTGGATCATGAAGATCTTTTTTGTACAGTTCTTCTGTGTATTTTTGTCACCTCTTCTTAATATCTTCTGCTTCTGTTAGGTCCATACTATTTCTGTCCTTTGTTGAGTCCATCTTTGCATGAAATGTTTTAATTTTCTTGAAGAGATTTCTAGTCTTTTCTATTCTACTGCTTTCCTCTCTTTCTTTGCACTGATCACTGGGGAAGGCTTTCTTATCTCTCCTTGCTGTTCTTTGGAACTCTGTATTCTAATGGGTATACCTTTCCTTTCCTCCTTTGCTTTTCACTTTTCTTCTTTTCACAACTATTTAAGGCCTCCTCAGACAGCTATTTTGCTTTTTTGCATTTCTTTTTCTTGGGAATGGTCTTGATCCCTGTCTCCTATAAAATGTCATGAACCTCCATCCATAGTTCATTAGGCACTCTGTCTATCAGGTCTAGTCCTTTAAATCTACTTCTCACTTCCACTGTAAGACATTTGATTCAAGTCATACCTGAATGGTCTAGCAGTTTTCCCTACTTTCTTCAATTTAAGTCTGAATTTGGCAATAAAGAGTTCATAATCTGAGCCACAGTCGGCTCCCCATCTTGATTTGCTAACTGTATAGAGCTTCTCTGTCTTTGGCTGCAAATAATATAATCAATCTAATCTTCGTGGTGACTGTTACAACACATTACACATTACTGTGATGGAAATAATTATGCTGAAAATACAGAGGAAAGTAGTCTGACACAATCCTGATTGAAAATCATCAATATAATCAAGCTTTTAAATGTGTTTTTCTAAATGTTTGGTGTTTTTTTCCCCAACAGAATAACTTTGTTAAATAAATAGTCAAAGCCTATGTGCTACAGGGTGGAGATGGTATTGGGAAAACATGACGTCTTTCCTAGGAGAAGCTAACTCATGTTCAATCACTGGCCCAGTCAGTGGTTTAAGGGGGTTCAAAAGCACATATATTTTAAGTGGTAAAATCTGACATTTTAAAGAGAGAAAGATGCTTTTACAGAAATCCTTGAAATAACATGAAAGAAATAGTACTAAAAGGGACAAAGAGAGTGTTGATGGAGTATTTTGACTGAAGCTCTTTCCAAGTGTAAGAGGAAGTTGCCATATTCTAGATAAAGAAGGGAGGATTAAAGTGTGTCTGACTATGTCAGACTAGTAAATTTAGATGGAAAAGTCTTCATAGTCTAAAATGGATGTGTGCCACTGAAGTAGTTAATGGATTAATGTTTGATTTTCCCCAAAATGATCTTAAGCCAAGGTTTCCAAATGAACACCAGGAAATTGGTTTGAGGAAAAACTGAGACACAATATTAGCCTCCTCCTTTTTTTTTTTCTTTTCAAGTTTTCTTTTTTGGGGGGAGGGTATTTTTTAAAATTAATTAAATTTTTTTTTGCTTTACAGTATTGTAGTGGTTTTGCCATACCTTGACTTGAATCCTCCACAGGTGTACATGTGTTCCCCATCTTGGACCCCCCTCCCACCCCTCCCCATCCCATCCCTCTGGGTCATCCCAGTGCACCAGCCCCAAGCACCCTGTCTCATGCATCGAACCTGGACTGGAGATTCATTTCACATATGATAATATACATGTTTCAATGCCATCCTCCCAAATCATGCCACCCTCGCCCTCTCCCACAGAGCCCAAAAGACTTCTATACATCTGTGTCTCTTTTGTTGTCTTGCATACAGGGTCATTGTTACCATCTTTCTAAATTCCACATATATGTGTTAGTATACTGTATTGGTGTTTTTCTTTCTGGCTTACTGCACTCTGTNTCCTCCCAAATCATGCCACCCTCGCCCTCTCCCACAGAGCCCAAAAGACTTCTATACATCTGTGTCTCTTTTGTTGTCTTGCATACAGGGTCATTGTTACCATCTTTCTAAATTCCACATATATGTGTTAGTATACTGTATTGGTGTTTTTCTTTCTGGCTTACTGCACTCTGTATAATAAGAGTGAATGTTAGATGATATTATTGTCCCATCGTGTTTGAAATGCTATGATAGCTGTTCGAAAAAAAATCATTCACCCCATGTTTTATTAATATAATTATTTAGACAACAAAATAGTTAAAATTAACAGTGAGTTTGTTTCCATAATATATTCAAACTAACTCAAAAGACAAATATAGGTACTGGAACTTTGTAACAATATTATACAAGGCAGAAAATAATTCATTGTAAAATGGACTCCATCAAAGGGATTTGGTTCCTAAAATGCTTGAAGTCCTGCTTTTGGCACACCCTGAGAATGGCATATTATGAGACAATACCTTGGATATTTTCACTATGTGTATTTTAAAATACTTGGCCTTTGGGGGAGATAAAAGTCATCGAATTTGGGGATTTCAAGTATATAATTTTTCAACAATGACACTAGTATTTATATAAGTTATTTATTTTTTATTCAATAGTCTAATCCACATAGCTAGAAATGATCCATGGCTTATTTATTTATAGAATAAAGTCACATAACCCCCACTCCATTTTTCATTTTTTAGTAGAATATAGGATAAAGGATTTTAAACAATATAAGTTCTATATAAATAAAAATGTGGTAAATTTCAAAGCACTCAAGTAAAGAGGACATTCATTCCATAATGAATTCATAAAATGGCATATTATTTGAATTAATATCTTTTATAAAGAATTTAAAGCTATTTAAAAAATCTTGTCCATCTACTTCAGACAATATACTCTCCCTTCTTCTATCAATAAAAAGATATTTTTATTCTCTGAATAAAACTATTAGGAACCAATCTAACACAGAGAGGAAAAACAGCCACATGTGGAAACTTTCCTGAAATTAGCCTAGCATTTGAAGTGATTGATAAATATTTCTGTAAAAATCCCACATGAAACATTCTAATCTAAGAGGGCCTTCAGTGAGAACATTTCATCATCTGTAAAGGGAGAGGGTTAGATTTGAAGATCATTCCCAGGAGTCATGTCACATTTATGCCAAATGCAAAGATAAAGGTAGATATAGGACAAGGGTTCAGAAATAAATTTGCAGGAGGCAGTCACATCAGAGGTGAATGCTAAAAGGAAATCTGTTGCAATGTGCAGTTTCAAGGCCAGTTTGTGGTGGAGAGCATGGTTACCACGGCTTAAAAGGAACTGGATAAAATGAACAGGCCAGCATGAACCAAGATAAATGAGCAATGACTGAGCGGGCCCCAGAGAGGAAGGAGCAAGATTACTATAGCTACAGAGCAAGTTATGTAATTGTTGGCACAAGCATTGTTTGTGACCTGTGTCAGAGTGCCTGCAAGTAGGGAAGCCCCAGACTTATCCAATAGGGCATCTTTTGTGGCTTCTGGGTTGGGGTTTGGCCAAGAGAAGTGTTACAGGCGCCTGTGGTACAGGGTTATACATACTTACCCTTTTTTCATTTCCAATTATAACAGAGTATACTGGAATAACATCAGGTATTTAACCATGTGCTCTATATTTTATATTTCTTAGCTATAAATTCTGTAACTATTTTTCCTCCAATTTAAAGTTTTGTCAGCCTCTTAATAGTGTTCTACAAGTATATTAACTCTTTCAATCCATCCTGGCATGTGGGAATAATTTATATAAAGATAATGTACTTTCTTATTTATAAATGTGGGGGATTTAAAAAAATAAAACACAGATCCATATCTCAAAGCTTCTTTGAAAATTTGCTGACACTCTTTAGAAAACCACAGGCAGATTTTGATGTAGTGAGCAGATTTCAGTTATGATAAGAATATTACAACTTGTAAATATTATGACTATCTCTCATTTGGAAAATCCTTTTAAAATTCTTTAATAGTACCCGCATAAGCCCAATGGATTGATTTTATGTGTGTAGTTTTATCAAATACTGCCACCTTCCAACCATCTGTGATAATATTAAAATAAACCTAAAGATGATAGGTATTTGTATTGGATGATACTCTGCACCACGGACTTGAATGAATTACCTGATTTAATCATGAGAACACTTTCCAAGAGGAATGTTGCATCATTATTTCTATTTTATGGAGATGGAAACTGAGTCCTTAAATGTTATGTAGCTAGTCTAAGGTCATATAATTAAGTCTGTGGGAGTAAAAATTTAAGAGTTTAAATTCAGAGCCTGATAGATTAGCTTTTGTAAATGCCATTCCCATAGATTCTCATGTTTACTAAACTCCACTATTGAAAAAGAGAAAGAAAAGTTTTAAAGTAATGTATTCTTGTTTGACTGTAGATGTGTGTATCTCAACAGATGCCTTTACCTCACATCTGTAATAGAATCCTCTGGATAGCAGAGGAGAAGGGGCTGCTAATTTTGGTTTACCTGGTCTGGAGCTGTGGCCCTGCTATTTCGATTAGATGTTTGAGGAGATGAGTAGAGAGGGAAGAATAGTGAATGGAGACCCTGGGAGAGTAGCTCATATTATTGGAGTAGCATATATACATATTCAGTTAATATTTGCTAAATACACATAAATGACTTCATGACTCCTTATAATTTGATCACCAGATTTTTGCCAACCTCACTTGAATGAATTCTTTCCTTCCCTTATGCTTCATAATGCCCTCCTGAGCAGCACTGGATACACTATGAGGCTTCCACATCTTAAAGCCTCTCATCTATGGTTTCCCTTCTATTTGTGATCCATCTTCTCTTTCCTTGTAAAGCTCACATTTATCATGCCAGCTCAAATGGCACTTTCCTGTGAAAACTGAGTTGTTGTTTAGTTGCCAAGTTGTGTCTGACTCTTTGCAAGCCCATGGGCTGCAGCACAACAAGCCTCTCTGTCCCTCACGGTCTCCAAGTTCAGGTTCATTGCATCGGTGATGCCATCCTGCCATCTCATCCTATGTCACCCTCTTCTTTTGCCCTCAATCTTTCCCACCATCAGGATCTTTTCCAATGATTCAGCTGTTTGTAAAAACTGAGAAACTTCCCCAAATTGAATTGCAGGTCCTTAGAGGATTCTATTCGGAGAAGACAATGGCACCCCACTCCAGTACTCTTGCCTGGAAAATCTCATGGATGGAGGAGCCTGGAAGGCTGCAGTCCATGGGGTCACTGAAGGTCGGACACAACTGAGCAACTTCACTTTCACTTTCATGCATTGGAGAAGGAAATGGCAACCCACTCCAGTGTTCTTGCCTGGAGAATCCCAGGGACGGGGGAGCCTCCTGGGCTGCCGTCTATGGGGTCGCAGAGTCGGACATGACTGAAGTGACTTAGCAGCAGAGGATTCTATTATTCTTTCTTCATACTTTGTTTCTTGAGCTTACTACACTGCACTCTGTCTAGTTGACCACAAGTGCATTCAAGTTAGGGAAAGTGTGATAGTATCTAGCTTTTGGTGTTCCAAGATGAGCCAGAGAAGAACACAAAGATACATTCTGTTTTAAAAACGAACGTGATGACTCACAGCTCACTTAAGTTTACTGATGAGTGGACAGAAAAGTATAAACCACAATACTGTTGGGAAAGGCTATCTGCCATGGGCCCCGAGTGTCTTCTGGGTTCTTGCTGGGTATACCAAGAATGTAAGACTATGGCCTTTCCTCACTTGGGCCATTTCTCAGGCTTGCATTTTCAGTGAGGGATGAAGACTAGAACCAGGCTTTTTTGCCAGTTGTGATAAAAACAGTGAAGTCCTCAAGTTTAGTATTCCTCAGTCATGACACATACCTATTGTGTATCCAACATTCATACGGTCCCTCTGCATGACCCTCCTAAGGCCATGGGGAAAGGAGGAGCAAGAAAAACTGACATGTACCTGAAGCTGATGTTGCCTGCTGGGCTGTGAGTAATGAAGGTCTTTGCCTCTGACCTAGGAATTTCACGTCTTCTGTCAGTAACCATAAAACAGAAACAGGCTAATTTATCAATTTACATGTAGGTAAAATCAAGGAATTTTCAGGCTTGGACAGATACAAGTAACTATGTATTGCACCTTATTTCCTAATTCCTCAACAAAATAAACCACAATTATCTCAATTTGGCTTTACCTACCTGCAGACCCTAAATCAAGTATATGAGTGCAAGTAGTTTTCAGTGGTTGGCAGAAAATGCTCTTAGGTAATACAGAAATGAGACAAAGAGATCAACAAAGGGCTGTTATATAATGTCAAGGGTCACTGCAGACATTGGAGCTTAATCCCACTGGGAAAACTATGAAAGTCAATGAAAAGCATATACTTCAGAATTATCTCATCTCAGAAACAGGACAATAGACTTATTTATATACTAGTTCCCATCAGTCACTGGTTGGGAGCTGCTCTTGTGGGTTATTAAATACTTGACATTTCCAGGATGCCTGGCATGTGGGCAGAGTGGTTTCTAGACTTGGGGAAAGCCATCAGGCATAGAAAAATATAGATACTGGAGTTGGAATCAACATGTGTCCACTGAAATAGTAAGGTTGAAGGGATGTGGTTGGGGCAGCAAAATATTGACTACAGTGCTAGAAATGACCCTTGTGGAATAAAGAAACCACCCAGTAGAGGAGCTCATTGTCATGGGTTTTTAGCCTCTGAGGCCATCAGTTTAAAGAACAACGCATAGAAATACATGGTCTACCTATCGACAAACAACATATTCTGCTTCACTGCTGCTGAGTCACTTTAGTCGTGTCCGACTCTGTGCGACCCCATAGACGGCAGCCCCCCAGGCTCCCCCGTCCCTGGGATTCTCCAGGCAAGAACACTGGAGTGGGTTGCCATTTCCTTCTCCAATGCAGGCAAGTGAAAAGTGAAAGTGAAGTCACTCAGTCGTGTCTGATCCTCAGCGACCCCGTGGACTGCAGCCTTCCAGGCTCCTCCGTCCAGGGGTTTTCCAGGCAAGAGTACTGGAGTGGGGGGCCATTGCTTTCTCCTCTGCTTCACTACATATATGCATTTTGATTTATTTTAATTTTTCTTACTTCCATCTTATTGTTACATAATATCCTGTCATGAAATCTACTGTGTCACTCTGACCCACCACAATGGGTTCAATAGGTGTTGTTAAAAGAAAGAATAAAGTGAAAAAGGTATATGTGGTAAACAACTTGAAACGCACAGGTAAAAAAGATAACTGATTCACAAGGATTAAATAGAAATGTTCACGTATATTTGTTATGGTATAAAGGCAGATAATGGAGAAAGCAACCTTGCATAAGCCAATTTAATCTGTAACTAAATTAGCTGGTATGCTGCTGCTAATAAATCACTTCAGTCGTGTCCGACTCTGTGCGACCCCATAGACGGCAGCCCACCAGGCTCCGCCGTCCCTGGGATTCTCCAGGTAAGAACACTGGAGNTCCTTTTCCAATGCATGAAAGTGAAAAATGAAAGTGAACTCATTCAGTCGTGTCCGACTCTTCACGACTCCATGGACGGCAGCCCACCAGGCTCCTCCGTCCTTGGGATTTTTCCAAGCAAGAGTACTGGAGTGGGGTGCTATTGCGTTCTCTGTAGCCGGTATGACGCAGACCATATTTTAGAAGGAAGAATGCTGGCCAGCTGAAATGGGAACTGCGAAACTCATGGGGCATCACTTTTTCCNCCCTGGGATTCTCCAGGCAAGAACACTGGAGTGGATTGCCATTTCCTTTTCCAATGCATGAAAGTGAAAAATGAAAGTGAACTCACTCAGTCGTGTCCGACTCTTCACGACTCCATGGACTGCAGCCCACCAGGCTCCTCCGTCCTTGGGATTTTTCCAAGCAAGAGTACTGGAGTGGGGTGCCATTGCGTTCTCTGTAGCCGGTATGACTCAGACCTTATTTTAGAAGGAAGAATGCTGGCCAGCTGAAATGGGAACTGCGAAACTCATGGGGCATCACTTTTTCCTCAAGTAGAACAATTCACTTATGAATAATTAGGAATTGGATGTCCAGTAAAGCTTTACTATTGCCAGGATTTCCATTCAGAAATAAACATAAATTATTGAGTGAAAAAGGAAAAGGGATAAAACTAGCATGAATTGTCAAGGGACAAGCTACGGAATTCACATGAATTCATATATTGGCCTCTTCCATGAAATAGTTTTGTGAGGTTTCCATTTTACACAGTAAAGGAAACTGAAATGTGTAAGTACATTTTCCCAAGGGAACAGAATAAATAATAGCAGATTAGGGATGTGCCTGATTATAAGGTTTCTGCCTGACTCTAAAGTCCATGCTATTTCTATACCATCCTTGACTTCCTACGAATTACTATTTCATGTTGGGTACAGGTGAAAATGTAGTAGTATTCCAAATCAAATGTTTTCTTCTAATATAATAAACACACATGCACACAGACACAGAAAACGTACAACAAAATACCAGACTCCATTTTTTGACATTTGACTGTGGATAACTGTCAAGCTCCGCTATTCTTCCTTCCTCAGCCCCACATATAGGCAAGTTGGTATGTGTTAAACTGCATCCTGCAGGGCTGCAAGCCTTGTATTTAGCCAGTCTCCAGACTGAACAAAGCCTGAAAACAGTGACAGAGACATCAGTGGTTTACCAGATAGAGAATCTTATGTGTCTGAAATAAAAGGGTCCTGGAGCAACACCCTCGCTGTGTATAGCAGACAGCAGGCAGAGCATGGCAGCCATATTTGCTACTCTCGAAGAGAAAGTTATCATTCATAGAGAGAACTGACTGTCAGGTTGGTTGCCAGGGAAACCAATAGCTGGGACACAAGCCTTACAGTCCCTCAGGTTAACAACCATCATGAGGACAGGGGTCTCATGAGATGGAATCTCATGGAGTCAGATGGACCTTCTGACCTAAGAATTAAAAGAGTCACTAGCTGGGGCAGTGGGCAAGCATGTTTATGTGAGCAGAGGTTGGGTAAAGCATGGGTTGTTTGAACAGGAAATGTACCAAGAGCAAGTGAAAAGCAATCTTGAGTGGTCTGGCCATTTAAAAGCAGAAAGATTGAGACCCTGTGCAATATATGGGTCCATTGGGTGGTTGCACATATGGAGGAAAAGTGTTTACTATGTGACATGCTGAGATAAAACCCCTGACAGTAAATGAGTCACTAAGACCCTGAAAATTGCCTGTGCTGCTGCTGCCTGATTCTCTAACCAAAATCCCCATCCTCAAGGTTATAGAGAAAATATCCATGACATTCCCGTGTCACAGCCAAGGGATTAATTCAAACCTGATTGAAGTCCAAGGCCCTTTAAATTCTAGAGAGTGCCCATTGACATGGGAGAGGTCCCTAACTTTGAAGGTCCTAATTTGAGATTTTTGGAGAAAGTAGAAATTCACAAATGTGAGTAGAGAGAAAAATCCCCTCCCCAAAGAACAACCACTAACAATCAAACAAAATAAAGACAGAAGAAAAAAACCTCTTAAATATGGGGAAAAGAAATAAAATATAAAATAGACACTAACAATGTGACCCAATAGGAAATCCAAAATTTGCTAATAAAAAAGTTATACTGTAAAAAAAAAAAAAGAAAGAAAGAGTGCTGATTGACTTTTGTTCTATACACAATTTAGCTCTTGAATTGACTTTAACATCTACTGAAATGCACCAATTGGCAAACATTCATGACCGTAATCAATACTGGAGCCCAAATTACAGTTCAACCTGGGATCCCACTGCATTTAAATATGATGTTTCCTATAACCTTTAGAGGACTTTCTGACCTGAAACAGAGGACAAAAAGATAGGCCTCACATTAACCACTAGACTCCTGGCTTGCCAAAAGTCCCCTCATTCATAGTACCTGTTGCCCTAAAACAGCCCATGCTGGGGCTTGAGGCTAGTACTCAATAAGTAATGAACTGCTGCTGCTGCTGCTGTTGCTAAATCGCTTCAGTCGTGTCTGACTCTGTGCGACCCCACAGACAGCAGCCCACCAGGCTCCCCCATCCCTAGGATTCTCCAGGCAAGAACACTGGAGTGAGTTGCCATTTCCTTCTCCAAGGCATGAAAGTGAAAAGTGAAAGTGAAGTCGCTCAGTCATGTCCGACTCTTAGCAACACCATGGACTGCAGCCCACCAGGTTCTCCATCCATGGGATTTTCCAGGCAAGAGTACTGAAGTGGGGTGCCATTGCCTTCTCCAAAGTAATGAACTAAATTAATTAAATTTTGACATTAATAAATAACTTGATAAAACAGAACTCCATAGTTCTTCTCCTCCTTTAAAACAAGACCTTCAAAGACTATTACACATTATGAAAGACCTGTTTAAAGAAGGGACAATGATTCCCACTGTTTCTCTATTTAACAGCACAATTTACACTTTTATTAAACCTGGAAAGAATAAATGGCACCTAATGGGTCAGTAGCACTAGTGGTAAAGAACCCACCTGCCAATATAGGAGACATAAGAGATTCGGGTTCAATCCCTGGGTCAGGAAGATACCCTGGAGGGGAAAATGGAAATCTGCTCCAGTATTTTTGCCTGGAAAATCCCATGGACAGAGGAGCCTGGCGGGCTATAGTCCATGGCGTCACAAAGAGTCGGATACAGCTGAGCGACTGAGCAGACACAGTGTTGCAGTATCCCAACCTCAATGCCCTGATCCTATACATCAAGGCCTCATGTCCAATGTTATTAAAAATCCTGAATCCACCTAGTTACCATATGGTAAATAATTTGTCATTAGTTATAGATTTGGCTAATGTATTCTGGTCAGTTCCTGTTTCAATAACCTCTAAGCTGCAGTTTACTTTCTCCTCTGAAGAGACCAATGCACCTTTATCTAGCTGTAGGAGTCATAAGGCAACATCAGGCAAATTCTTAACCACGTACAACTCTCTCCAGAAACACACATTAGACATTATAACAAAGGCATCCCTTTCCTTTCCAAGAAGATACACTTGACACACTCACATTGGACATACAGATACAACAGAACTCACAAAACTATGGCCCTGCAAATAGTACAAAGCCTCACAGTTAAATTTCTGAAAATTATTAGGTAAACTGAAGCCATTCTGACACTTAAGAAACAATTATTGGCCCTCTAAGTACTCATAAATTTAAAACCAGCCAAATACTTTTTAGATATTTTTAGGTGCTGGAGGCAATGCATTTCTCAGTTTCAAATTTTATTTAAGCCTTTTATACTCTTACTTGAAAAATCTGCCCACCTTAAATAAGATGTTCTATGATAAAATGTTCAGAAAAATCTGTCCACATTACAAGATAGTGGGGATTCTCTTTAGTATCTGCTGGAGACTCCTCTGGGGCTTCTATGATGGGTCAGACAGTAAAGAGTCTGCCTACAATGCAGAAGACCTAGGTTCTATCCCTGGGTTGGGAAGATCCCCTGGAGAAGGAAATGGCAACCCACTCTAGTATTCTTGCCTGGAGAATTCCATGTACAGAGAAGCCTGGTGGGCTACAGCCCACGGAGTCACAAGGAGTTGGACATGACTGAGCAACTAACACTTTCACTTTTCAGAGACTCCTTCACTGCAGGCACTTTGTCACCCTTCTCTCATGCCTTCTGGAGGATCTGGGCTGGTGAAGATAGCTATGAATTGCCTATTGACTTCTGATATAAGAAATTTCCCTCCTTGATACCACAGTACATNTCACTTCAGTCGTGTCCGACTCTGTGCGACCCCATAGACGGCAGCCCACCAGGCTCCGCCGTCCCTGGGATTCTCCAGGCAAGAACACTGGAGTGGATTGCCATTTCCTTTTCCAATGCATGAAAGTGAAAAATGAAAGTGAACTCATTCAGTCGTGTCCGACTCTTCACGACTCCATGGACGGCAGCCCACCAGGCTCCTCCGTCCTTGGGATTTTTCCAAGCAAGAGTACTGGAGTGGGGTGCTATTGCGTTCTCTGTAGCCGGTATGACGCAGACCATATTTTAGAAGGAAGAATGCTGGCCAGCTGAAATGGGAACTGCGAAACTCATGGGGCATCACTTTTTCCTCAAGAAGAACAATTCACTTATGAATAATTGGGAATTGGATGTCCAGTAAAGCTTTACTATTGCCAGGATTTCCATTCAGAAATAAACATAAATTATTGAGTGACAAAGGAAAAGGGATAAAACTAGCATGAATTGTCAAGGGACAAGCTACAGAATTCACATGAATTCATATATTGGCCTCTTCCATGAAATAGTTTTGTGAGGTTTCCATTTTACACAGTAAAGGAAACTGAAATGTGTAAGTACATTTTCCCAAGGGAACAGAATAAATAATAGCAGATTAGGGATGTGCCTGACTATAAGGTTTCTGCCTGACTCTAAAGTCCATGCTATTTCTATACCATCCTTGACTTCCTACGAATTACTATTTCATGTTGGGTACAGGTGAAAATGTAGTAGTATTCCAAATCAAATATTTTCTTCTAATATAATAAGCACACATGCACACAGACACAGAAAACGTACAACAAAATACCAGACTCCATTTTTTGACATTTGACTGTGGATAACTGTCAAGCTCCGCTATTCTTCCTTCCTCAGCCCCACATATAGGCAAGTTGGTATGTGTTAAACTGCATCCTGCAGGGCTGCAAGCCTTGTATTTAGCCAGTCTCCAGACTGAACAAAGCCTGAAAACAGTGACAGAGACATCAGTGGTTTACCAGATAGAGAATCTTATGTGTCTGAAGTAAAAGGGTCCTGGAGCAACACTCTCGCTGTGTATAGCAGACAGCAGGCAGAGCATGGCAGCCATATTTGCTACTCTCGAAGAGAAAGTTATCATTCATAGAGAGAACTGACTGTCAGGTTGGTTGCCAGGGAAACCAATAGCTGGGACACAAGCCTTACAGTCCCTCAGGTTAACAACCATCATGAGGACAGGGGTCTCATGAGATGGAATCTCATGGAGTCAGATGGACCTTCTGACCTAAGAATTAAAAGAGTCACTAGCTGGGGCAGTGGGCAAGCATGTTTATGTGAGCAGAGGTTGGGTAAAGCATGGGTTGTTTGAACAGGAAATGTACCAAGAGCAAGTGAAAAGCAATCTTGAGTGGTCTGGCCATTTAAAAGCAGAAAGATTGAGACCCTGTGCAATATATGGGTCCATTGGGTGGTTGCACATATGGAGGAAAAGTGTTTACTATGTGACATGCTGAGATAAAACCCCTGACAGTAAATGAGTCACTAAGACCCTGAAAATTGCCTGTGCTGCTGCTGCCTGATTCTCTAACCAAAATCCCCATCCTCAAGGTTATAGAGAAAATATCCATGACATTCCCGTGTCACAGCCAAGGGATTAATTCAAACCTGATTGAAGTCCAAGGCCCTTTAAATTCTAGAGAGTGCCCATTGACATGGGAGAGGTCCCTAACTTTGAAGGTCCTAATTTGAGATTTTTGGAGAAAGTAGAAATTCACAAATGTGAGTAGAGAGAAAAATCCCCTCCCCAAAGAACAACCACTAACAATCAAACAAAATAAAGACAGAAGAAAAAAACCTCTTAAATATGGGGAAAAGAAATAAAATATAAAATAGACACTAACAATGTGACCCAATAGGAAATCCAAAATTTGCTAATAAAAAAGTTATACTGTAAAAAAAAAAAAAGAAAGAAAGAGTGCTGATTGACTTTTGTTCTATACACAATTTAGCTCTTGAATTGACTTTAACATCTACTGAAATGCACCAATTGGCAAACATTCATGACCGTAATCAATACTGGAGCCCAAATTACAGTTCAACCTGGGATCCCACTGCATTTAAATATGATGTTTCCTATAACCTTTAGAGGACTTTCTGACCTGAAACAGAGGACAAAAAGATAGGCCTCACATTAACCACTAGACTCCTGGCTTGCCAAAAGTCCCCTCATTCATAGTTCCTGTTGCCCTAAAACAGCCCATGCTGGGGCTTGAGGCTTTTACTCAATAAGTAATGAACTGCTGCTGCTGCTGCTGTTGCTAAATCGCTTCAGTCGTGTCTGACTCTGTGCGACCCCACAGACAGCAGCCCACCAGGCTCCCCGTCCCTAGGATTCTCCAGGCAAGAACACTGGAGTGGGTTGCCATTTCCTTCTCCAAGGCATGAAAGTGAAAAGTGAAAGTGAAGTCGCTCAGTCGTGTCCGACTCTTAGCAACACCATGGACTGCAGCCCACCAGGTTCTCCATCCATGGGATTTTCCAGGCAAGAGTACTGAAGTGGGGTGCCATTGCCTTCTCCAAAGTAATGAACTAAATTAATTAAATTTTGACATTAATAAATAACTTGATAAAACAGAACTCCATAGTTCTTCTCCTCCTTTAAAACAAGACCTTCAAAGACTATTACACATTATGAAAGACCTGTTTAAAGAAGGGACAATGATTCCCACTGTTTCTCTATTTAACAGCACAATTTACACTTTTATTAAACCTGGAAAGAATAAATGGCACCTAATGGGTCAGTAGCACTAGTGGTAAAGAACCCACCTGCCAATATAGGAGACATAAGAGATTCGGGTTCAATCCCTGGGTCAGAAAGATACCCTGGAGGGGAAAATGGAAATCTGCTCCAGTATTTTTGCCTGGAAAATCCCATGGACAGAGGAGCCTGGCGGGCTATAGTCCATGGCGTCACAAAGAGTCGGATACAGCTGAGCGACTGAGCAGACACAGTGTTGCAGTATCCCAACCTCAATGCCCTGATCCTATACATCAAGGCCTCATGTCCAATGTTATTAAAAATCCTGAATCCACCTAGTTACCATATGGTAAATAATTTGTCATTAGTTATAGATTTGGCTAATGTATTCTGGTCAGTTCCTGTTTCAATAACCTCTAAGCTGCAGTTTACTTTCTCCTCTGAAGAGACCAATGCACCTTTATCTAGCTGTAGGAGTCATAAGGCAACATCAGGCAAATTCTTAACCACGTACAACTCTCTCCAGAAACACACATTAGACATTATAACAAAGGCATCCCTTTCCTTTCCAAGAAGATACACTTGACACACTCACATTGGACATACAGATACAACAGAACTCACAAAACTATGGCCCTGCAAATAGTACAAAGCCTCACAGTTAAATTTCTGAAAATTATTAGGTAAACTGAAGCCATTCTGACACTTAAGAAACAATTATTGGCCCTCTAAGTACTCATAAATTTAAAACCAGCCAAATACTTTTTAGATATTTTTAGGTGCTGGAGGCAATGCATTTCTCAGTTTCAAATTTTATTTAAGCCTTTTATACTCTTACTTGAAAAGTCTGCCCACCTTAAATAAGATGTTCTATGATAAAATGTTCAGAAAAATCTGTCCACATTACAAGATAGTGGGGATTCTCTTTAGTATCTGCTGGAGACTCCTCTGGGGCTTCTATGATGGGTCAGACAGTAAAGAGTCTGCCTACAATGCAGAAGACCTAGGTTCTATCCCTGGGTTGGGAAGATCCCCTGGAGAAGGAAATGGCAACCCACTCTAGTATTCTTGCCTGGAGAATTCCATGTACAGAGGAGCCTGGTGGGCTACAGCCCACGGAGTCACAAGGAGTTGGACATGACTGAGCAACTAACACTTTCACTTTTCAGAGACTCCTTCACTGCAGGCACTTTGTCACCCTTCTCTCATGCCTTCTGGAGGATCTGGGCTGGTGAAGATAGCTATGAATTGCCTATTGACTTCTGATATAAGAAATTTCCCTCCTTGATACCACAGTACATGCCATGCAAGTGGCCACTGCTGGTTGCATACTGGCCTTCCCTAGAGATAGAAGTCCTCACAGGCCTAAGCTTAAGACCCTCAATTTTTAGCTTCCCTTTTGTCTTGGTTTACAGAAAAGCACTCCACAGAGACTTCAACGCAACCACAGAGACTTCCTTCTAGAGGATAGAGTCAAAGGCAGGTGCTGTATCTCATCTACAGGAAGACTGCCTCTTCCGTCCTCAGCATCTTGAGAGGTGCTATGATTCTACAGGAAAACTCCTCTGTCCTCTGCAAACAGCAAAGCAAGTTCATATGCTTTATGAATAACAGAACTACCATCACACATTATGGAGGTGACTGAAGGCTGCTGTTCTGTATCCCTTTAGCAAGATGTCCTTGATCAAAGATAGGATGCAAAAGTCTGCATAATTGGCTGTACTTTAGGCATACTGTTAGCACTGGCTACCTGGCCAACAACTGGTCCCATCTGGTCATTTTTGCAGACTCTTGGTCGTTGCCAGTGGTTTGGCCATTTTATCTGTTAGTGGCAAGGACAAAAATTGTTTATGCAAAGTTGTCTCTTTTTGTGCAAGGAGGTCTGGTGATCTTTTGCTTCATAGAGACACAAAAAAATAAATCAAAATCACACACATTTCTGCCTATACCGAAGCCATAATACAAGGCACCACAAAAAAATAACAAAACAAAACAATTACTTACCCTTTCCAGAGTTCTAAAACCTATTACTGATAGTGACTGAAGCACTCATTTCACTTCCAAAGCCACATGATACTGAACTCCTGAATAATATATTGAAAACAGCATTTACCTCNACAAAAAAAATCAAAATTACACACATTTCTACCTATACCGAAGCCATAATACAAGGCACCACAAAAAAATAAGAAAACAAAACAATTCCTTACCCTTTCCAGAGTTCTAAAACCTATTACTGATAGTGACCGAAGCACTCATTTCACTTCCAAAGCCACACGATACTGAACTCCTGAATAATATATTGAAAACAGCATTTACCTCCCTTACCAGCTTCAGGCTATAGGCCATGCGGATTACGGGGATGGCTTATTTAAACAAGTTCAAATTCAGCTGAAATACAAAGAAGAACTATACAAAATACACAGAAGATAACACAGAAGAACTGTACAAAAAAGATCATCATGACCCACATAATCATGATGGTGTGATCACTCACCTAGAGCCAGACATCCTGGAATGTGAAGTCAAGTGGGCCTTTGGAAGCATCACTATGAACAAAGCTAGTGGAGGTGATGGAATTGAATGTGAGCTATTTCAAATCCTAAAAGATGATGCTGTGAAAGTGCTGCAGTTCATAGCCAGCAAATTTGGAAAACTCAGCAGTGGCCATGGGACTGGAAAAGGTCAGTTTTCATTCCAACCCCAGAGAAAGGCAATGCCAAAGAATGCTCAAACTACCACACAATTGTACTCATCT
>SJYA01000072.1:1212964-1234316 GCA_006410615.1 Neotragus moschatus | reverse complement strand
GCTAGAGGAAGCACAAGCTGGAATCAAGATTG
The DNA here is from genome assembly GCA_006410615.1 of Neotragus moschatus. NCBI lineage: Eukaryota > Metazoa > Chordata > Mammalia > Artiodactyla > Bovidae > Neotragus > Neotragus moschatus. The sequence goes on along the minus strand of SJYA01000072.1, from coordinate 1,234,284 downwards.
CTGGGAAAATATCAATAACCTCAGATATGCAGATGACACCACCCTTATGGCAGAAAGTGAAGAACTAAAGAGCCTCTAGATGAAAGTGAAACAGGAGAGTGAAAAATTTGGCATAAAGCTCAACATTCAGAAAACTAAGATCATGACATCTGGTCCTATCACTTCATGGCAAATAGATGGGGAAACAGTAGAAACAATGGCTGACTTTATTTTTCTGGGCTCCAAAATCACTGCAGATGCTGACTGCAGCCATGAATTTAAAAGATGCTTACTCCTTGGAAGGAAAGTTATGACCAACCTAGACAGCATATTCAAAAGCAGAGACACTACTTTGCCAACAAAGTTCCATCTAGAGAAGGCTATGGTTTTTGCAGTAGTCATGTATGGATGTGAGAGCTGTACCATAAAGATAGTTGAGCACTGAACAATTGATGCTTTTGAACTGTGGTGTTAGAGAAGACTCTTGAGAGCCCCTTGGACTGCAAGGAGATCCTAAAGGGNTACTTTGCCAACAAAGTTCCATCTAGAGAAGGCTATGGTTTTTGCAGTAGTCATGTATGGATGTGAGAGCTGTACCATAAAGATAGTTGAGCACTGAACAATTGATGCTTTTGAACTGTGGTGTTAGAGAAGACTCTTGAGAGCCCCTTGGACTGCAAGGAGATCCTAAAGGGGATCTCTAAAGGAGATCAGTCCTGGGTGTTCATTGGAAGGACTCATGTTGAAGCTGAAACTCCAATACTTTGGCCACCTGATAGGTAGAGCTGACTTATTGGAAAAGACCCTGATGCTGAGAAAGACTGAGGACAGGAGGAAAAAGGGATGACGGAGGATGAGATGGATGGATGATGGATGGCATCACTGACTCAATGGACATGAGTTTAGTAAACTCTGGTAGTTGGTGATGGACAGGGAAGCCTGGTGTGCTACAGTCCATGGCATCGCAAAGAGTCAAACACGACTGAGTGACTGAAATGAACTGAACTGAAATTCAGTTAACTGAAATATTGCATTGGCCATTAGTCAGATATCAGATGTAATAAAGGGTGAAATTCAATGTTCAGTGTTTGACTTCTGGCAGATATCAAGCCCATGATTTTCTTTCCCCTTCTGCTCTGCATCTGGTCCAGCCAATATGGAAGCCCAGTGCATCCTTCCTTGGTACTAGTGGGAATTCCAAACCATACAAGCCACAGTCACACTACCTCACCCCTCTGGTCTACCACACAAATGCTAAAGACAATCTCTGTTCACTGTTGTTTCGAGCTATCCTTGAACTTTGGGAGCCCATTCTATTTCCCCCAGAAAAACCTCATTATATGAGTAGTAAGCCTTTTCGTACTCATTTGGAGAGTTTGTGGCATCATCAATCTTGATATCCAAACCAGACTGTGAGTTTGAGGGATCCATCTCGCCTCTGTGGAATGACCACAACAAAATGCATTTCATTTCTTTTGGCATAGTAAATCTGTAAAGTGGCAACTTTCTGCATTATAATGTATGACACTGTGTCAATTGTATTACTATTACCAAAGAGCTTTATATTTAAAAAAAAAAAAAACTTTTCTCAAAGTATCTCTTCTTACATAGAATATCCAAACTTCAAACTTCTAACTAAAACCCCTTAGAGCAAACTTTCCTTGCAGCTATTACATGGTCTCTCATATGGCTGATGAAACCTTATAAAAAGAAAAAATACTGCCTCTTTGCAATTCTTTTCTGTGTGCATTGTATAAAATTTAAGTTTCCAAGCATTTAAAAATTTCCATCTCAGTCAAAGCAGCAATGTTCTAATTGGTTCTGTATTTAGTTTTTCAAGGATAAAACAATCTCCAATGGTTTATTTTCTCAAGGTTAAGTTGCTAATCCATAATATATTTAGCCTAATTTCATGGAAAATTTGTTTATTCAGAATTTATATTTCCAGAGCATTTACATTTGACTGAGTGCCAAAGAATTGATGCTTTTGAACCATGATGTTGGAGAAGACTCTTGAGAGTCCCTTGGACTGCAAGGAGATCCAGCCAATCCATTCTGAAGGAGATCAACCCTGGGATTTCTTTGGAAGGAATGATGCTAAAGCTGAAACTCCAGTATTTTGGCCACCTAATGTGAAGAGCTGACTCATTGGAAAAGACTTTGATGCTGGGAGGGATTGGGGGCAGGAGAAGAAGGGGACGACAGAGGATGAGATGGCTAGATGGCATCACTGACTCGATGGGCGTGAGTCTGAGTGAACTCTGGGACTTGGTGATGGACAGAAAGGCCTGGTGTGCTGCGATTCATGGGGTCGCAAAGAGTCGGACACGACTGAGTGACTGAACTGAACTGAACTCAGTTATACTTTAGGAAAAATTAACTTTGCTTTTAGTTTTCCTTCTTGTAAATCTTTTTAATTTTTGTTGAGCAAAAATCCTATTTTTATAGATATTTGTGAGCAGTGGCATTAGTGAAGTGTGTCAAGATATTACTCTTTTGGCCAAGGTAGTATGCCTATAAAGATGATGTTCGGGTTGTGAGTGTTAAAAAATTTAATATAATCCGAGCACTATTTTTAGTACTCTGCCCTAAGTCAGAGTAGCCTTTTGTAAATAACAACAACAACAAAAAAAAAACAGCTTATTGAGAGTGATTAGGATTATTTTTCAGAAGAAGAGTTTTAAACATCTAAACAGAACTTGAAGTTAAGGAGAAATACAGTAAGAGGGATAGCTACAGGATTAGTTGTTGAGATCATCAGATGCAGAAAAGAATTAGGTCCAGAGTCCAGAAAAATGACTGTATAGAACTAGCACCGTATCAGCCAAGTGCATGCTAAAGGTCTCTTTCATATGATGCCTAGGATCGTGCCACTCCAGTGCTGGTGATGCAGGAGGCGTACATTGTCTGATCACCAAGGATAGGCAGGGTGAGAAGCAACCCGTCACACTGAATCTATATCCTTGGTTTCCTGAGACCCACCTTAGGATTTTGATTCCATTTAGTTTGGGGTAGCGCTTCCCTGGTAGCTCAACTGGTAAAGAATTCGCCTGCAATGTAGGAGACCTCAATTCTATTCCTGGGTTGGGAAGATCTGCTGGAGAAGTGATAGGCTACCCATTCCAGTATTCTTGGGCTTCCCCTGTGGCTCAGCTGGTAAAGAATTAGCCTGCAATGCATGAGACCTGGGTTCAAACCCTGCATCAGGAAGATCCCCTGGAGAAGGGACCGGCTACCCACTCCAGTATTCTGGCCTGGAGAATTCCATGGACTATATAGTCCATGGAGTCGCAAAGAGTTGGACTAGACTTGATGACTTTCACTCACTCAGTTTGGGGTAAGAGACACTTGTACTAACAGAATCTGTTCTTTTAAAATCATTATTGATTTTCTCTTTCACCATTTCCTGACTTTCCTCAACAGGGTTTGGCATTTTGTATGGATTTCAGTTTTGGAAATCTACACACATAATTTCGTTAAACTAACTTCTATAAATTTGTATCGCTTCCATCGAGTTTTAACCTTTTTGAGACTGAAGAATAGGCTATATTCATCTTTAGATTCTTTACCTCTGACATAGAATTTGATATATAAAGATCTCAATATATATATATATTTTTTTTTNACACTCTCTGACATAAATCACAGCAGGATCCTCTATGATCCACCTCCCAGAATACTGGAAATAAAAGCAAAAATAAACAAGTGGGATCTAATTAAAATTAAAAGCTTCTGCACAACAAAGGAAACTATAAACAAAGTGAAAAGACAGCCTTCAGAATGGGAGAAAATCAATATATTTTTTTGTAGTGTGTCTTATTCAAAACTTAAGCAGACTTCTATGAGGTTACTGAAAAACTGTTAGCAACACCTCAGTTATAACCCACTCCAGAAATTTTACTTCTGCTCCATGGTGCTGTCTCACACTGTAACTGATCCTTCAAAGCTTTTCATTTGTCACATTTTACTGCATGTGATATTTTATCATAAGTGAAAGTGTTAGTTAATCAGTACTGTTGGACTCCAGTACTGCCAGGCTCCTCTGTTCATGGGATTCACCAGGCAGGAAAGCTGAAGTGGATGGCCATTCTCTTCTTCAGGGGATTTTCCTGACTCAAGGATCAAACCCAGGTGTCCTGCATTGCAAGCAGATTCTTTTCCATGTGAGCCACCAGGGACTACTTCCTAAGCAATAAGCTCCTCTTTTTCTAGGTGAGATTGCATCAGATTCATGTTTGCATCTCACACGCTGTATTGTCATGGGGTATATTCAATAAATGTCTTGTCTGATTTTTTTTAGAACCTGCTTTTCATATTATTAATTTACAAGTAACTATCCTGAATAAAAGGTCTAAACACTCTCTCGTCTCTTAAGTCTTTCAAGACAGTCTCTTGCATGCTGTAAACATTCAACAAGCATTTGTTGAATGAAAATAAAAGTGTTGGTCTAGCAGAGCACTGGAATATTTATAATTTAAAGTAGGGCAAGTATGACCATGACAGCAGAAAATTTCATAGCTCACCCCATGCAGTCTTTCTTTTTTTACAGTCAGGAGGAGTCAATTCCAGGCATAGTTTCCTCACTTTAACCTTCTCCTAATAAGACTTATTGGAGAAGGCAATGGCAACCCACTCCAGTACTGTTGCCTGGCAAATCCCATAGACGGAGGAGCCTGGTAGGCTGCAGTCCATGGGGTCACGAAGAGTCAGACACAACTGAGCGACTTCATTTTCGCTTTTCACTTTCATGCATTGGAGAAGGAAATGGCAACCCACTCCAGTGGTCTTGCCTGGAGGATTCCAGGAACAGGGGAGCCTGATGGGCTGCTGTCTATGGGGTTGCACAGAGTTGGACACGACTGAAGCGACTTAGCAGCAGCAAGACTTATACACTAACTTCTCCAGCTCTACAGGAAATAAATAAGTTTTCTGAAGGGTGGTCTTAGAGGTCCTCATGTGGAGGCAAAGGGAAAAACACTTCCTGCTCTGCACCTGCCCTTGACTCGAGGAGAATCCTCATTCTTATCTGTTCAACCTTTTCCTGGAAGTAACCCCACTTGAATTTAGCCTGCTAGGATGTCCTGCAGAGGTGGTCTGGACTTCATTCTAAACTAACTGTCATCGTCTTGACATTTAAGGGTGTCTGCGAAGCTGAAAGGGCTTACCTGGTGGCTCAGGAGGTAAAGACAACCAACTTGCTTGGAGAATTCCATGGACAGAGGAGCCTGGCAGGCTACAGACCAAGGAGTCACAAAGAGTCAGACACAGCTGAGAGACTACACACACAGGTGTACAAAGCTGAAAATGTAAGGAAACATAAGCCATAATGAAGACTGTGTAAAACCGCTTTTATATGAGACTGTAGCATTAGCGACTTCTCTTACCCTAGTGACTTCAGGCCTATGGACTGCTAATCATTTTATTTCTACCTTCTCATAAACCCATGTGAATCCTGCCACTAATCGGAGAAGGCCTACCTTTGAGACATGATAGGTTACTGTAGGGCAAACATTTACTTGTACACATGGCATCTATATAATTCTGCAGTCAATCTGGCAGAGACTTTCTCTTTTCCTCCCAGATCAAAGTGTTTTTTGATGGAGATTAAAAATCTCTCTTATCATAAATTTGAAGATAAAGATTTAATGAGTGAAATCTATGAACCAAAGGAATAGACTAGATCTGTCTTCAAGAAAATTAGAGATATCAAGGGAACAGTTCACGCAAAGATGGGCACAATAAACAACAGAAATGGAATGGACCTAACAGAAGCAGAAGCTATTAAGAAGAGGTGGCAAGAATACATGGAAGAACTGTACAAAAGGATCTTCATGACCCAGATAACCACGATTGGTTATCTGACCTAGAGCCAGACATCCTGGAATGTGAAGTCAAGTGGGCCTTTGGAAGCATCACTACAAACAAAGCTAGTGGACCAATTGCAGTTGAGCTATTTCAAATCCTGAAAGATGATGCTGTGAAAGTGCTGCACTCAATATGCCAGCAAATTTGGAAAATGCAGCAGTGGCCAGAGGATTGGAAAAAGTCAGTTTTCATTCCAATCCCAAAGAAAGGCAATGCCAAAGAATGCTCAAACTACTGCACAATTGCACTCATCTCACACGTTGGTAAAGTAGTGCTCAAAATTTCCCAAGCCAGGTTTCAGCAATATGTGAATCGTGAACTTCCAGATGTTCAAACTGGATTTAGAAAAGGCAGAGGAACCAGAGATCAAATTGCCAACATCCGTTGGATCATTGAAAAAGCAAGAGAGTTCCAGCAAAACATCTACTTCTGCTTTACTGACTACGCCAAAGCCTTTGCTGTGTGAATCACAACAAACTGTGGGAAATTCTGAAAGAGATGGGAATACCAGACCGTCTGACCTGCCTCCTGAGAAATCTGTATTCAGGTCAAGAAGCAACGGTTAGAACTGGACATGGAAAAATAGTCTGGTTCCAAATAGGGAAAGGAATAGGTCAATGCTGTATACTGTCACCCTGCTTATTTAACTTATATGCAGAGTACATCATGTGAAATGTTGGGCTGGATGAACCACAGGCTGGAATCAAGATTGCCAGGAGAAGTATTAATAACCTCAGATATGCAGATGACACCACCCTTAATGCAGAATGCAAAGAACTAAAGGGCCTTCTGTTGAAAATGAAACAGGAGAGTGAAAAACTAGGCTTAAAATTCAACATTCATGTTCATGTATGACAAAACCAATACAATATTGTAAAGTAATTAACCTCCAATTAAAATAAATAAATTTATAGTAAAAAAACCTCAACATTGAGAAGACTAAGATCATGGCATCTGGTCCTATCACTTCATGGCAAATAGATGGGGAAACAATGGAAACAGTGAGAGACTTTATTTTGGGGCTCCAAAGTCATTGCAGATGGTGACTGTAGCCATGACATTAAAAGACACTTGCTCCTTGGAAGAAAAGCTAACACCAACATAGAGAGCATATTAAAAAGCAGAGACATTACTTTGCCAATGCAAGTTTGTCTAATCAAAGCTATGGTTTTTCCAGTAATTATGTATGGATGTGAGAGTTTGATCATAAAGAAAGTTGAGCGCCAAAGAATTGATGCTTTTGAACTGTGGTGTTGGGGCAAACTCTTGAGAGTCCCCTGGACTGCAAGGAGATCCCACCAGTCTATCCTAAAGAAAATCAGTCCTGAATGTTCATTGGAAGGAGTGATATTGAAGCTAAAACTCGAATACTTTGGCCACCTGATGCAAAGAAGTGACTCATTTGAAAAGACCCTGATGCTGGGAAAGATTGAAGGCAGTAGGAGAAGGGGTTGATACAGAGTGAGATGATTGGATGGCATCACTGTCACAATGGACATAAGCTTGAGGAAGCTCAGGGAGTTGGTGATGGACAAGGAACCCTGATGTGCTTCAGTCCATGGGTCACAAGGAGTCGGACACAACTGAGTGACTGAACTGAATGAACCAAGGGGCAGGCAGATGTTAAGTCCTCTTTCACTGGATGGATTGAGGTATTTCCCCCCCCCCCTTGTTTCTTTTAAAGTAGGAATGTGTGGCAACAAAATCGTTCATTCAAGTTTAGAAAGAAGGTGTTGAGCACATATGGAAGAGCAGAGAGCATAGGAAAGGAAATACAGAGTAAATCGAGATGGTTTCCAGAAAAAGGAACAACCAGAGAACAAAATAACAACAAAACACCAAACCTAAGCCTGCAGTTTAAACCCAGTGTAAACCACAGCAAATTCAGTGCCATCCAGACCTTAGCTGAGTGACGTTGCCCTTTGATAGATAGGTAAAGTTAGCTCAAGCCTTTATCGTAAATCAGCTACAAAGTACTGCTCCAATATATCCAAGGATTAAAATCCTCATGGTTATTTCTGACAGATGTTTTTGCTTCTGTGAAGCTCATATAGCTTCTATCACAAGTCTTTGTTTTAGAAGTAATAGCCATTGAACATTTAGGAAGATCAAGATAGTTTTTATGTCAGCAAGGCATACCATTTAACAATTATCTTAGATGATTCTGTAATAGCCTGTGGCTGATGTAAAAATCACCTTCTGTACTAGCTTCAGCCTTCTGATGTAAGTTTCTTCTCTTTTCACTCTGTGAAAGCTTAAAAATGCCCCTACCCCTTAAAGATATCCACATTTTAATCCCTGGAGTTGTGAATGTTACCTTACATAGGGTAAAGAAGAAAGCAAAAAAAAAAAAATCTAGATAAGATTAAGTTAAGAGCTTGAAATAATGAAAAGAAAGCTCAGTCTTGTTGGACTTTCTGCGACCCATGGGCTGTAGCCTACCAGGTTCCTCTGAGTGGCTTGCTGTTTCCTTCTCCAGGAGATCTTCCTGACCCAGGGATTGAACCCGGGTCTCCATCATTGTAAGCAGACACTTTACCATCTGAGTCACCTCCCTGGTGGCTCAGACGGTAAAGCGTCTGTCTACAACGTGGGAGACCTGGGTTCAATCCCTGGGTTGGGAAGATCCCCTGGAGAAGAAAATGGAAATCCACTCCAGTACTATTGCCTGGAAAAGCCCACGGACAGAGAAGCCTGTTGGGCTACAGTCCATGGGGTCGCAAAGAGTCAGACACAATCGAGCGACTTCACTTCACCTGAAATAAAGATGTATTCTGTCTGAGTGGATTGTGAATTCAAATGCATGAATCCCTGTAAGAGGAAGGCAGAGCGATATTTTATAGGCAGACATACAGAGGAGAAGGTGATGTGCAGATAGAGAGAAAAGAAATGTAAAGGAGCTGACCTTGAAAACTGCAGTGATGCAGCCACAGGCCAAGGAATGCTGGAAATTACTTACTGTAAGAAGTGGGGAGAGGCAAGGGATTGATTCTCCACCAGAGCCTCCAGAGGGAGTGCAGCTCTGCCAAAAACTTTTGTTTCCGTACAGTACCCTTTCTTTTTACTTCTGGCTTCCAAGATTATGAGGAATCAGTTTCTGTTGCTTTATGCCCTCAGGCTTGGGTAATTTGTTCCAATTGTCACTGGAAATGAATCCATTCTCAGACCTCTCTTGTCTTTTTCATAATTTTTTCTTCTCTTCTTTCTTTTATCCCAAGTTTCTCACTGTCATATTTGCAAAACAGTTTGCTGTCTTTTGTGTATACACTGGCTTTCTGCATATTTACCTTGGTTGATCTACCTAAGAAGCAGGTTCAGTGCAGGATGGTTAGTTGGTCCACTGATAGTTGTGCAAAAATTCAACCAAATGTTTCAATTATCCTTTTTTTTCCACCTTAGCCTAGATCACATTTCTGAGTTAGAGTTTTCCTGCATAAGCAACTCTACTCTCACCTTAAATATTGGATGAGGGGAGTAGATGGGAGGTTGAGGAAAATATAGTTTCATTTTTTAGTTACAGTACATGAAGGACTAATGCTCAAGATGAAGCTCCAATACTTTTGCCGTCTGCTATAAAGAGCTGACTCATTGGAAAAGACTCTCATGCTGGGGAAGATTGAAGTCAGGAGGAGAAGGGGACGATAGAGGATGATATGGTTGGATGGCATCACTGACTCAATGGACATGAGTTTGAGCAAGCTCCAGGAGTTGGTGATGGACAGGGAAACCTGGCATGCTGCAGGCCTTGGGGTTGCAAAGAGTTTGACACAATTTAGAAACTGAATCTTAATATTCAAAATCATCAATGTTAGCAGATCTATGGGGAAGCCTAGAATGATACATTTCTGATAATAGATATAATTTGCAAACTGTTTCTAAAAAGAAACTTACTTATATGTAGCAAGAACCATAAAATTATCTTCTTTTAAGCAAGTACCATTTATGTGAGTATATCCTAAGAAAATAACTTTTAAAAGTTTATAGAACTAGGAGATGACCTAATGTCCAGTAAGTTGGAAATGCTTAAGTTATATAAAACAATGGAATGTCTAAAAGTCATTAAAATTGCATAGATATGTGTGTATGTGTATACAATTGTTTGTTGTTGTTTAGTCACTAAGTCATGTCAGTCTCTTTTGTGACCCCGAGGTCTGTAGTTCCCAGGCTCCTCTGTCTGTGGAATTTCCACGACAAGAATACTGGAGTGGGTTGCCATTTCCTTTTGCAGGGGATCTTCCTGACCCAGGGATCAAACCCATGTCTCCTGCATTGACAAGCAGATTCTTTACCACCTAACCACCAGGTAAATCCGTGTAGAGAATACTGGAATATAAAAAGTGTATATGAAATCCCAGCATATCAAAGAGCAAATCAGTGTCAAGAGAAAAAGAAGAAACTTGCATAATTAGTTGATATTTTAAAAATAAAAGATTCTTCATTTAAAAAAAAAAAGAAAGAAACTGAACAACAACAAAGCATAGGGAATCAGGATAACAATTACCTCTGACAAAGATATAGGTAGGCTTGGAAAAATATTTTTAAACAATAGAGAAAACAGCCACATATAAGATATTTAAAGCAAAAAATCAAAAGCAAAGGAAAAGAGGAAAGTCTCTGGATGTTCAGTGGTTGGGATTCATGGCTTTCACTGCCCCGGTTTGGGTTCAACCCTTAATCAAGGAAGTAAAATCCTGCAAGTCACATGGCCAAAAATATCTACAGGCAGAGATGCAACCCTTCAAGATATTTAATGGAGACACGTAGCTGATTCTGTGAATTGTACATACCCTCCATCAGAGGAGGAATTGAATGAAATGTATACTCACACTATATCATAGCTTCAGACTAGTTGTAATTTTCAGTGATTGGTTGACTTGTTTGTGTGTCTTGGTAATACTTATACTGTGGAGTTTTTTAGAATGTGATTCTCAAAAGTATCATAGATACATGTTAAACATGCAGGTAGATTTCTGGACATCAACCTAGACCCATGTTAAACTCTCTGACCCAGAGAACTGATGGATTGTATTTTTAACAAACTAAATTTGAGAAATGCTTATCTTCTGGTATTTTAATAAATTTACTAATTTTCAGAGTTATCTGGAACCAATGAGCAAGTGAATAATATTTATTAATTGGTAGATGCTATTTCTGTAACTGTGGATTATGCAAAAGGTTTCCCATTTTGTTCCACATCCCAGTTGAAGATTCCTGCCATCTACCCTAGGTATCACACTAACTGGAATAAGTTACTATTTCTCTCCACAAGGAATAGGTACACAGTTTGAGATGAGTACTTCTGATTTGATCTGCCTGGAGGCCTACCCTTTGAGTAGAGAGAGAAAAAAAAAAAAAAAGCTTGAGGTTATTTTTTAAGCCATCATAAGAGATATCTGAAAACCACTCAAATGGAGCTGAATTGCCTAAGCTGCTGAGCGTACCAATAGTGTCAAACGTAAAGAAGAATTCAGAAGAAATATAGTGGAGCCTCTGCATTTGAGGAGGCAGAGCCCATAGATACAGAGGGCCAATTGGGAGGAGCAGTAAGGAATCTGAGCATCTATAGTTTGCCATGCACTAGAGTCGGAGAAGGCAATGGCACCCTACTCCAGTACTTTTGCCTGGAAAATCCCATGGACAGAGGAGCCTGGTAGGCTGCAGTCCATGGGGTCGCTAAGAGTCAGACACGACTGAGTGACTTCACTTTCACTTTTTACTTTCCTGCCTTGGAGAAGGAAATGGCAACCCACTCCAGTGTTCCTGCCTGGAGAATCCCAGGGATGGGGGATTCTGATGGGCTGCCGTCTATGGGGTCGCAGAGAGTCGAACACGACTGAAGCGATTTAGCAGCAGCAGAGTCCTGGAAGCAGTTCCCTTCGGATACCAGGGGATGCTTGTATATTCCAAACTCCCTCTGCTCTTGATTTGTTATTTTTCTTTCCTTTCAAAATGCTCAGACTGAAGACCACGCTTTTAGCTCTCTGGATGACTTCAAAACTCCTGAGGCATAGAGTTAAGACAGACAGTAATCTTCAACTAGGTTTGGAACATCACAGGAGGCAAACAAAGATTTTGAGTTGATGAGTTACTTTTCAGACCAAACTTGCATGACATAATCTGGTATTGTATTTACAACTCAGGGGAGAAGTGAGTATTTTGTGTCATTTATAATAATACTTCTTTTTCTCAGATTAAGGTTAAGATCAAAAAGACAAATTGTCAGTTCATTTAATTTCCCTGTATAGGGTTTTGGCTTGAAAAGATGATCTGTTAAAAAACAGTAAAACAAAAGTATCTGAGGTTTATTTTTCAAGCTCATTGTATTAAAACAGATCTGCTTTTAGCTTTTAAGTAAATATATATATATATATATTATATGGCATATGAATTTGAAATTTTAATGTGTTTACTAATTTTCACAATTTGTGTATGTGTGTTGGTGTGTGTTAGTCACTCAGTCGTGTCTGACTCTCTGCGACTCCATGGACTGTAGCCCACCAGGCTCCCCTGTCCATGGAATTCTCCAGGCAAGAATGCTTGTGTAGGTTGCCGTTGCCTTCTCCAGGGGTTGACCAGGGATTGAGAACCCTGGTCTCCTGCATTGTAGGCAGATTCTTTACTTTCTGAGCCACCAGAAAATTATCTGAAACTGATTCAAAAGTAAATATGAATAAGTAAATATTCACAAGTAAATACTGTCTGTTAACTAGTAGATGCTACTTTCATAATTGTGGATGTTTTGCAAACTATTCTGTTTGAAGAAGAATGGACTTTCAAATCACTGAATCATCATAAAAATTATCTTTTCTTTCATCATTGCTTATGTGAATTAAAAATTAATATAAATTGAGGGATTCATTAACTTTCAAAATCTAACCAATTGTCTCTATTTTACCCCTTGGCAGAAGCAGATCAATTGTTTATAAAAGCTTGAGAGTTTCTTTAACTAAGAGAACTTACCCTCTTATTTCACTGGGGTTTTTAGTACATTAGAAAATAAATCATGCAGCAGAGGCATGTTTTTATGGCAAACTTCTTGTCAGAAAAGGCTTGTTTTGCTTATCATGAGATGTTCAGGAAATTAACACTCTGATGCTCTGAAAGGGTCCTCAGACAGCCCAGATTGAAGAACAGATTGCCTCTGCAATTCCTTCATCCCTTTGTCACACCTTAATAATTATGCACTATAAGTCCCCAAACGCCTCCTATTGTGTACTGCTCGTGATCACGGTACCGAAGAGGAGGCTGATGAGTACACAATGAATCAAGAGTATTAACTAGATCCCATCTTTCATCGGGCCTGTGTACCCATAGATGCACTGAAATGGAGGAGCAGCACTTGAAAGGAGCACTTGAAAAAATGTTCCTAACTTGGTTATTGGAAAGAGAAAACCATGATGTATGATGGCTGAAGACATTATATACATTTCCATGGTATAAACATAAACACATGACTTATAGTAATCTCTAAGTTGAGAGAGGGCACAGAAAATCTTTATTCTTTACCTCTAAAAATCACAATAAGTTAAAATTTTTTTTTTAATCTAGGCCAAAATAAAAGGATAAAGAAAAACTAACACTCAAAAGTAGTAAGTTGATACTTTAATGACTTTCTCATCTGAATATATTAGTGGGGATCTGTCAAGAAATAATAAAACAATTATTTGGTTTAAAACATCAGAATTATCATTTTTATATAATTTATTTCTAATGCTAGAAATTAAAAATAAGCAATCTTAAAAAGAATTCAAATTTATTCTGATAGCGTTTATCAGGAGCAGTTTTGCTCCCACCCTCTAAGATATTTATGTACAGATTCTGTAGCCATTTCTTCCTATTTGTATTTTGAATTTTAACAGAAACTACTGATTAAAATAGTATATATGATATTGGATTTGTCTTTACCATAGTTGTTGGTAATGCAAAACTACACATTACTGAGACGATTATTCAGAATAATTGGTATGCCAAGTTTCCCTTTAAAAAATTAAAATCATTTTTAGTTTGACAATGTATTCGTTTAGCACTTTTTTTTCCCTTTAAATTAATTCAGTGGCTCATAGCAGTGCTGGATTGACAGACTTTTGGAGAGGAGGCTTTTGTTTATTCTTCAAATGAGGACAGAATGGGCAGCAGCAGGGGAAGCTTCCACTTTTAGGCAGGTGGAACTCTCAAAAAAGAAAATTCACACTCTTGTCAATACCATTTAAAGTTCTCACTTACACCAGTTTCACATGAAATAAAGCATTTTGTGGTTGTGACTCACATCTTGCTCTCCTTCCCATGCTTAGCTGAAGTTTTCCAGCCAATTCTGGAATTAATATAAATCTACCCATGTCACTGGCTCAGGGTGAGAGCCTGGGAAACCAAAATCACCATTTCTAAACTACAGTAACACATCATGTTTTTATCTGTGAAATTCATCCTCAGTCTGACTGGAAATGGACTAAAAGAAACTAGAGATACAAAGGTGATCAACAAGAGTCTGGTTTGTTTCATGGGGATAGACATAGCGGATATCTGTTCAGTCCAAAGACAGTATTTAACTTTATACCTAAAGACTCTTTTCAGATGAATTTCCCCAGTTAGAGATGGATAGTGCTTTCTTTGACTAACACTAGCTTTGGCCTGGCTGGGTTAAAATCACAGTATTACATGCAGGGTGACCATGTCATCTTGATATGGAGATTTTTCTTTTAAATAAAACCCCTAGAAAATGCTAATTAACTGTTTTATTATATTATCTGTCTATAAACTATTGTGAAAATTTGGGAATATTTCAGTAAAATGATTAAATTTGGTAACAGATATTAGAGTATTTCAGATGCATAAGTACTGAAAATACGCTATTTAAATTTTAATGTGGGAAAAAATTGTTTAAATATTATTAAAATGTAAAAAAGCAAGAGCTGGTGAAAACAGTTTTGATAATAGTTGTATAAATTGAAAATATCTCTATAAAATAATATAAAGATTTGATCAAGTCCCATAGACTTCTAGTGTGTCGTTAGTTTATGGAGACAGTAGACAGCATGGTAAGTGCACTTAACAGTACACTAAGTGTAAAAATAATGTGTTTCATAATAGGTTTTCTATATTCATCTTCAAGAAAGCATCATAAGGCTAATTATTTTCATTTCCTAATATGATGGAATAGTATATGACCTCTTCTATCCTTTGAAGAAGAAATATTGATTTGACCAATTGACATAATTTAGATCATTTACTTTCTAGGATTTTAAAGTGATCAGCTATAACATCTATGGTCATATAGGTCACAGATACTGACTTGGATGGTGTAACTTAGTAATTATTCATCCATTCTTCCTTCTACCACTGATATGTACTCTCTATTTAAACAGAGTGGATTTACAGGTAAATGAGGTCCCCTTCCTCTCTAAACATCATAATAACCATGAACACCAAGTGTGTAACTAGAATATTAAGTAAATGAAGAAACTTCAGTTTGAAACTTGCTCTGATATTCTATATATATAACAGCTTTAGAAGCATTATTTTGAGTAAGTTAAATGGCCATCGTGAACTTCCAGATGTTCAAGCTGGTTTGAGAAAAGAGAGAAGAACTAGAGATCAACTTGCCAATATGCTCTGGATCATCAAAAAAGCAAGAGAGTTCCAGAAAAAACATCTATTTCTGCTTTATTGACTATGCAAAAGCCTTTGACTGTGTGGATCACAATAAACTGTGGAAAATTCTGAAAGAGATGGGAATATCAGATCACCTGACCTGCCTCTTGAGAAACCTATATGCAGGTCAGGAAGCAACAGTTAGAACTAGACATGGAACAACAGACTGGTTCCAAATAGGAAAAGGAGTATGTCAAGGCTGTATCGTCACTCTGCTTATTTAACGTCTATGCAGAGTACATCATGAGAAATGCTGGGCTGGAAGAAGCACAAGCTGGAATTAAGATTGCCAAGAGAGATATCAATAACCTTAGATATGTAGATGACACAACGCTTATGGCAGAAAGTGAAGAGGAACTAAAGAGCTTCTTGATGAAAGTGAAAGAGGAGAGTGAAAAAGTTGGCTTAAAGCTCAACATTCAGAAAACTAAGATCATGGCATCCAGTCCCATCACTTCCTGGCAAATAGATGGGAAACCAGTGGAAATATTGTCTGGCTTTATTTTTGGGGGCTCCAAAATCACTACAGATGGTGATTGTAGCCATGAAATTCAAAGACGCTTACTCCTTGGAAGGAAAGTTATGATCAACCTAGACAGCATATTAAAAAAAGCAGAGACATTATTTTGTCAACAAACGTCCATCTAGTGAAGGCTATGGTTTTTCCAGTGGTCATGTATGGATGTGAGAGTTGGACTAGAGAATGCTGAGCACCAAAGAATTGATGCTTTTGAACTGTGGTGTTGGAGAAGGCTCTTGAGAATTCCTTGGAGTGCAAGGAGATCCAACCAGTCCATCCTAAAGGAGATCAGTCCTGTGTGTTCATCAGAAGGACTGATGCTGAAGTTTAAACTCCAATACTTTGGCCACTTGATGTGAAGAACTGACTCATTTGAAAAGACCCTGATGCTGGAAAAGATTGAGGGCAGGAGGAGAAGGGGACAACAGAGGATAAGATGGTTAGATGGCATCACCAATTCAATGGAAATGGGTTTGGGTGTACTCCAAGAGTTGGTGATGGAGAGGGAGGCCTGGCATGATGGGATTCATGGGTTCACAAAGAGTCGACACAACTGAGCAACTGAACTGAACTGAAATGGCCCATCAAGANAGAGGATAAGATGGTTAGATGGCATCACCAATTCAATGGAAATGGGTTTGGGTGTACTCCAAGAGTTGGTGATGGAGAGGGAGGCCTGGCATGATGGGATTCATGGGTTCACAAAGAGTCGACACAACTGAGCAACTGAACTGAACTGAAATGGCCCATCAAGACATCAATATTTGTAATAATGGTACAAAAATGTTTCATAAATATATACTTTTCTTAAAGATGAGAGGTAGATGTGATTTTTTAAATTTTTAATCACAATGCCAATCATATTTATGTTTCAGGAATTTTCAGTTTTAAAGAAATCTAGTCTGTCTCCCATTTGAAATGGGAGAAATTTGAAAATGTCTTGTATTCGCTCTCCAGGCCTCACTTACTGTGAACCATGGGCACAGTTCTCACTTAGGCTGTCAAATATACGAAGCTGATGTTTCTTTTGAAGCTAGTGAGACATAGAAATAGGAACCAGGGTGAATTCTTCTGGTGAGACTAGTATCAGAAATGGCAGTTCTCAGAATCAGTAGCATCAGTGGTTAAAATATTGCTATTCAGTGTCCAAAAGAGGTAGGAATAGTGGTCCATGCTGTGGAGTCTGTAACTGGAGACAGTATTATGGTAAAATCTATTTTTAGCTTGTATTGAAATACTATTATATTTATATGAAAGTACTGTGCTTTTTAAAATAACACTTTTTAAAAATAAAAACTAGCATCCTATAGTATGTGAGAGATTCTATGTGATCAAAGGGAACAGCTAACAGAGTGAAAAAGACAATCCAAAGAATGAGAAAAACTGTTTGCAAATCATATGTTTGATAATCAAGATGTATAAGGAGCTCCTATAATGCACAACAAGAAGAGATAATCTGATTTAAAAGTGGACAAAGACCTGGAATAAATAGTTCTCCAAGGAAGATGTACAAATGGCCAACAAGCCTATGAAAGGTGCTCAGCATCACTAGGTATCACATTTAGGGACATGCAAGTAAAAAATCACAATTAGTTTTCATCTCATGCTTTTTAAAATGGCCACTGTCAAAAAAACAGAAAACAAATCCTGGCAGCAATTTGGAGAAATTGGATTGCTTTTACACTGTTGGTACAGATAAAAGATGGTACAGTTGCTGTGGAAAAACCATATGTAGTTTCCTCCAAAAATAAAAAATAGAATTACCATATGATCTAGCAATCTTGTTTCTGGGTATGTATCCAAAAGAATTCAAAGCACAATCCTGAAAAAATGTTTGTAGGATTTTTACTTTCATTGCAGGACTTTTCACAATAGCCAAGGGATTGAAGTAACATAAATACCCATCAATAATGACTGGGTAGAGAAAATATGATATATACATACAGTGGATATTATTCAGCTTTTTTAAAAAAAGAGATCTTGTCACATGGAAGCATATGAATGAAACTCAAGGATATGCTAAGTGAAATAAGACAATCTTGAAAGGACAAATGTATAAGTTGACACATATGAGAAATCTAAAGTAGTCAAAATCATTGAAACAGAATGTAGAAAGTTGGTTGTCAAAGGCTGTTGGAAGGAAGAAGACAATATTAGTGATTAATAGGTATAGACACAATTTTGCAAGAAAAAAAATTTATAGAAATCTGTCATACAACAATATTACATTATTATCACTACTGAACTGCACATTTTTCCTATACACTAACAATGAGAAAACAGAAAGAAAAATTAAGGAAGGGATTCCATTCACCTTTGCAATGAAAAGAATACAATACTTAGGCCTAAAGAAACAAAAGACCTATACATAGAAACTCTAAAACACTGATGAAAGACATCAAAGGGGACACAAATAGATGGAGAAATATACCATGTTCATGGATCAGAAGAATCAATATAGTGAAAATGAGTATNCTTTGTGGCCCCCTGTTTCTCTTAATGGTTATGTCATTCTTTTAATGGTTGTGCCCTGCCTCCCTTCTTCCTGTTTCATAACCAGCCTTCAAATAGAATTGACAGCACAGCTCTTCATGCGCAGTTCATCCTAACTTCACCATGATTAAAAAGCACCTGTGTAAGCTAGTTGGCATCATCCTAAAGAGAAGCAAACTTCTCATGTCTTTATGA
This sequence comes from Neotragus moschatus, assembly GCA_006410615.1. Taxonomy (NCBI): domain Eukaryota; kingdom Metazoa; phylum Chordata; class Mammalia; order Artiodactyla; family Bovidae; genus Neotragus; species Neotragus moschatus. Next base: position 1,215,584 of record SJYA01000072.1, on the reverse strand, counting down.
TAAGAAGCAGTTTTGCAAATTGAATCAAGGCACCCACTGACATTAGGCTGCTCCTTTTCACAGGCACCGGGAGATAGTTATCTCCCTTGGTGTTTGTGTTTTGAAAGGATGGCTCCCAGTTTTTTGAGAAAGACAGTCCTGGCTGAGAAAGCTGACAAAAGATCTCTCTAGTCCTCCAAGGAATGCATTTCAGAGAGATGAAAAAGCACTTACATTTGCAGTTTCTAAGGTAAATAAGAAAAAGAAGGAGAGGGAAACCTTTTCCCTTATTTTCAACAGGGAGAATTAAGCTTCTTATTTTTAATTTGTGAGAGAGTGAGAGTGAAGTTGCTCAGTTGTGCCCAACTCTTTGCGACCCCATGGACAGTAGCCTGCACCAAGCTCCTCCGTCCATGGGATTTTCCAGGCAAGAGTACTGGGGTGGGTTGCCATTTCCTTCTCTAGGGAATCTTCCCGACCGAGGGATCGAACCCAGGTCTCCTGCATTGTGACAGACGCTTTACCATCTGAGCCACCAAGGAAGTTTTAATTTGTAGCTACCATTAATTTATATGTATATACATACATACCCATATAAGTATATATCTCTTTTTTTAAAAATAGCATAATATATCATTTTTAAAAAAGCATGTATATGTGACCTAATCACACTATAGAGAATATGTATTATAATTCATATTATATATATGAATATAAAATTACTATATTAAGCTTCAGTATAATTATGTATTTATCTAATTTTATGTATTCAATATTATATATGTGTATATTGCATGACACAGTTTCTTCCCAAAGGAACTTATAAATGAAATGAGTATGAACTTAAATAGATTGACAGGTCACTTACCCTTATTCTAGAGAATTTTTGTTTTAGCAACTGATACTAAGAAAATTTTTTTAATTGAAGTACAGTTGATTTACAACATTGTGATAGTTTCAGGTGTATGGCAAAGTGATTCAGTTATGCATATATAGCGAGAGATGATTATATTAAAACAAAATTTAAATATATTCTAAAAAGTGACTTTCTTTGTTCATAATGGCCTTGAGGCTCCATCAGAACAAATCGCTGAGGGACTTTCTTGGTGGTCCAGTGGTTAAGACTACACTTCCACCTCAAGAGGCGTGGGTTCCATCCCTGGTCAGAGAACCAAGGTCCCACCTGCCTCAGGGCATGGCCAAAAAATAAAATGAGAAATTAAAATAAGAGATTAGAAACAAAACCAAGTCACTGAGCTCTGATGCTTTTGTCATAGACGGTTTCATTTTTATTTGCTAAACCATCTACAGTTATTTCCTGTCCTACCTGGTCAATAAGAAATCATATTGAGAAGTAAAACAATGATTAAAATATTGTACTTTGCCATCATAAATTGTTATTTAGATCAAAATTCAGATGTTAGTATTAAAAAGAAAATATGACATAGAGTATAAGGATATAATTTTTAAATTAAAAATATTTTATTGCCCATATATTAAAACAAACCTAGAGCAAAACCACTTCAAGTGACCATTGATCTTCATGGGGGATAAAATAAGGGAGAGCTGTGCGTGCCATGTGCTACATTTAGAATCGAGTCTATTTTTCATCAAATTCAATTATGTTTTTATTATACTCTAGAGGATAAACATAATAGTATAGGGTGTATATATTTTAAAAAAATAAAATACTGAATAATAACCACGTTTCAGAAGAGTGTAAATCATTTATGCACTCATTTATTGCCTCCTAACAGAATAGCTTTTAGAAAATTGTATGTCATGACGAATCAGTTATGCCACACTTACATTGCGGTAGTCGAATTACCCTTGGCACTTTTGTATTCTAACAGTTCTATTTATCTCTCAATGGTGTACACTGAATAAGTAATGAACATCCATATGATATGGCTTTTCCCAATACTTTTAAAGAAGAAAACATTAGTAATTCATTTTTAAATATGGTATTTTTCCTTACCCTTGAATTTTTAAAGTTGTGTTTCTAGCAGTGACCCTGAATTCTAAGTGTGAATTCCTTCCCTCTTCTTAATATCATCAGGTTTTATGAGCCACAGGGTCTTTTGCTTCCCAAAGCAGTGATTCACCAGAATGGACTAAAATGCCCAGAGGTCACTGAACCTTCACCTGCCCTTCAAGAGAGGCTGTCATTCTCCCAGGCCATTTCCACTTTTACATCCTCATTTGCATTCAAGTCAGAGCCAGGTGACTCTTAGATCTGACAGTGGAAGTCAGTGACGGTGAATCACTTGCTTCTAACACATATCAGCGTTGGTAGCAGGAAGGTAAATAACCTGCCAAAGAGGGATGCCGTGAATGCTGTATCCACAGACTCACCCCAGTAACTAAAACCCACACGTAGCACGAACATCTTTTTTGAGCTGAACAGAACTTATTATTAGCTTAACACAATATTGAGGCATAGAAGTTGTCTTGGGCTTACAATACATCATGACTGATTTTTCTCCTCTTAATGTTCAGTTGATAGATACATCATTAAGACTTTCTTTTGCCTTTCTGTTTCTTGACTGTATACAGTATTTGTGTGTACCTCAGGAGGTAAGTTTTGCTGGCACTGTGCAGGATTACTCCCCCCACCCCCACCCCCACCCCCTTTTTTTTT
>SJYA01000072.1:1158654-1210497 GCA_006410615.1 Neotragus moschatus | reverse complement strand
CCCGTGGATAATATCTTTGGTCTTGATCCAGGAGAGTTAGGGCCAGAGTGGCAGGGGAGGACGTTAACTTTATATTGTGGCAGAATACCGGAGAGATGGCTTCTGTAAATTTAACCGCGCTCTCTGTTTCAAGGTGGCATATCAGACCATTTTCTTCTCATCACGATCTGTCACCGTTAGCTCCGTTAGTTGAAGTCTAGGATGTTCCAGCTTCTTTCTCCAGAGTCCTGTATTGTATGCCCTCAAAGCTTTCACTAGACCTCTGCGTCAGGAGACTGAGATAAGTAGCGTAAAATGTGGGATCAGTAGCTCTCTCAGATGACCATCAAGAGATTCTTTCAGGTAATGCATGCATTTTAGGTGTTCAACAGCTTTTAAAAGTATAGTCTTTATTTTTAGGTGAGTTAGCTTTACTTACTTTTGGCCAAACAGGCCTAAGACAAAAAGAATCACCGTTTAGTATATTCCAATAAGAAATATTATTGTATTATCTTTCCATGGGAAATAAGGAAAAAGAAGTAAGTGTCTTCCTGTCTATAAGCTGTGTGAATAATATTGTACTAAAAATGCAGACTTGATAAGGAAGTTGAGCCAGCAATAGTAGGCCACTATTCCGCAGGGAGGGTCAGAGTTAATGGTCGAGGGGGAAGTAACTCCCAGCCCTGAGATGCCAACCAGAGGTGCCTGGTGAAGCCAGCTCAGCTATGAGGACAAGCACATGGGAGGGAAAGCTAGAAGGAAACTGGGCCCTGGTAAGGAGATGTAGCTTGTGTGGCTGGCCCCTGTTTCCTGCCAATGACTAATGCCTCGAGAGCTAACTCAACCCCAACAGCTTTCCCTGGGAAAGGGCCTCATCAAGGATTTAGCAAAGTAAACACCTCGTCTTAAAAGGATCACTAACGCCACAGCTTTTTCTAATCAGTCTTTGTTCTAGAATTATGACTAAGAATATCGTCTTATGGGACTTGGAAAGAAGTTGAGTTGGAGAGCCTGAAAGCCAGTCTTGTTATCGCCTTTATTTTTGCTTTAAAGGCTAAGTGTTCTGCACTGTATTCTCACTGCCTAAAACAGTCCTGGCACAAAGTAGGCTAGAGGTTAGACTTCTACTGTGTCTGCTTTAGCTAGTGTGACATTAGATGAGTGGAATGGGATACAGGAAGCTATCATCAAGTGCTAGTTTTCTCTTCTGGTAAGTAGTTTACGTTATAAAATAATACATACTCAGGAAGAATTGCAGACAGTAGAGAAAGGCAAATACAAGGAAGAGGTGAGTATGGAAGGGTAGAGATGAGGAAGTTTTCTAACTCCTCTGATTCTCCTCATCTTGTTCCTCAGAGGTAACTTACACCAATGAATTATTGTAGAACTATCCAGAAATGTTCTTTATATATAGACGTGTGCACCCAAAAATATATTCTCCTTTTTACACAGATGGGATTTGTGTGAGTACTTTACTTAGATTTTTTTAACGTATTTTTTAAAATTTCTCCGTATACTAAGTCAATTCCCTCTTGATGAGCATTTACATTATTTGTAGTCTTTCTGCTGTTATGCACACACACATGCATACATGTGTCCTTCCTTCCTTAGGAGAGGTTATGTGATGGTTTCTTAGACGTTGTATAGTTAGCTGTGATAAGATTGTTCCTCAGCAGGCCTTCCACTGTCTTCTCTCCTATAAGCAGTGTATGAAACTGTATGTCCTGCTTCCTCACAGTGTGGCCATACGTATTAATTTAACCCTCAGTTTGTAATTTGCAATCAAATCTGACTGGCTTAGTGATTGCATGTATCTGGGCAATGAAGATAAAGATGTAGACTAGATGTGTTCCTGATACAGTCTGATTTTCATTATTATATACATTTTCCTTCTCTCTTGTTTTTTCTCTTTCTCAGGAAGAGAACCAAGGGAATCATCCCAAAGTAAATGCTGGTGCAGATTTCCCACTTTTTCTCCAGTTTTCAGTTTGTGTGGTTTCCCTGGGATAAGTCACATTCTGACTTTAGTAACTATGCTAAAATATGAAAGGTGGGAAGCCTCCATAGATAAAAAAGAAAACACATTAACTTACTCTTGCTTGTCATGATGTTAAACTGCCATGTCCTAATATAGCTGTAGAACATTTCTGGGAAATGTTCTTATATTGTTAACAGAGCCCTGTGCCACTTCCATGGAGCACCTATTTACATTATAGAAAGGGATCCCAAGTCATATGGTATATGATGCCAGGCTCACTTCAGCAATGCCAGGACTATCCCACCATTGAATGGAAGTTGGGGCGTATTTCACAATTGGTTGACTCTTTTGAAAGTGCTTTAGATTTTTTAGATGGGCGCTTGCCCTACACTGGTCTGAACTTTGCTGAAGCAACCTGGACCATTCTAAAGCCTCTGTAAACGTTTGTGGGATTGGTGAGAATAACTCTGAACAAAAGATGGGACTCTTGGGAGGCTATTTATATAGTCCAGATGAGAGATGATAAGATCCTGAGCCCCTTCTTTCACAATAGGAATGGAAAGGGGAAGATTCATTTGAGATTTAAGGAGAATGTTGTTAATAGGATTTGGGATCAAGGATGTTTTTTTCCCTGAGAGTACACTTAAAACTTTTAAGATAACTGAAACGTATCTGAAACAGAAAATAGCTTAGCAGAAATATATAAATTTGTTACATTTCATTGAAATAGTTGTCTTATAAATTCTTTTCTCAGCCTTTTAAGAAATACGATCTAAAAACATCTTTGTTTCAGGAAAGTAAGTTTTCATTTCGTGGCTGACTTATGGTTTATCAGTCTCTTCCCTATTAATTACCTGCTAATTCTGAGGAATTTTATTAATCTCCTTAGATGAGCTAGGTTTATCTAAAAGCCAGAAAATTCTTATTTACTTCACAAATAGTTCTTGGTGTTTTTAAATATATCATAGTATTGAAAAAACCTTTTCCGTAGACTGAATTTATGTTGGTAAAAAGTATAAACAAGAGCAACAAACATGTAAAAGCTTAAAAAAGCTTTTTAATGTTTCCATTTTCCATACTGTAGATACAGTCTTGAATCTCTGCCATGGCACCTCTACTCTGCTCTAAAAATAAAAATTCTCACCCTTCTATGAAAGGACACCTCTGTGTTCTCTAAAACCTTTACATGGAAGAAGTTCTAATAATTTTTACTGGTAGAACATATTTTTTTTCCCCTTTGAACTTTTTTGTGTGCCTAAATAATAAAGACTATGAGTTTTAAATCCTGAAAGAGTTTTTACAGTAAGCTTAAGCACCACGATTATAATTATTCTCTTTTTCTCAGTTCCTCTCCCTGTCCTCAACCACACCACCCCCAGTGTTAATCAGCTCTTGTGCCGTTGTTGTTTAGTGATGTCTAGTTACAGAACATCTTTATCCTTTTGAAGTAAAATAGTGCATATATACAGACACACATACCTACATGTGCAAACATGGTTGTGACCAAAATAATAATAATAATAATAATAATAATAACTTCATGTTTTTTATTGTCCAAATAAATAGAGTTTTAAAGTGACCCAGCCGTGAGATTAGATGATCAGCACTGAATTCTCAGGGGTCAGTATCAGGGACTTCCAAGCACAGTGATTTGGTTAGTTTTCTTAGAGCATCCAATCCTCGCATATAATTTCCTTCTCTACGGGAAGAAGCCTTTTTTGCACCCCACAGAGGCANACCCAGCCATGAGATTAGATGATCAGCACTGAATTCTCAGGGGTCAGTATCAGGGACTTCCAAGCACAGTGATTTGGTTAGTTTTCTTAGAGCATCCAATCCTCGCATATAATTTCCTTCTCTACGGGAAGAAGCCTTTTTTGCACCCCCCAGAGGCACACTGAGTGACTCACCTCCTGTGTATTTCCCCTACTCAGCACTTTGTACACATACCTCTTATCAAGTCTTACTGAGTGTAGTTCTTCACTTACAGGCCTATCTCTCTCACTAGAAAGAATTCCTTTAGAGACGGGACCATGTCTTATTCATGTTTAGGTCCTTAGCCTGTATCACGGTACCTGCCGCCTATTTAGGATTCAGTTGATGTTTATCGGATATGCTTTCACTCAACAAGTAATTTTCCCACTCAAGGAACCTAGGATTGAATGTTGAATGAGAAAATTATATCCTTTTAAGAAAAAGCCTGCTGTATGGTACATCTTAGAAATGGTTTATAAATTGATTTACACACAGAGCTCAGTAATGCATCTGCTTGCACACATCATTAACTTGGGTAATTCGGAGTCATTATAATTAAAGCACATTGGGGTTCAGATTTATTAGGAAGTGTTGAGACATATGAAGAGGCATAGAGAGTACTGTGATAAGCATTCACGTGCTCATGATGTAGTTCAAGGAATAAAACCTTACCTCTACAGCTGAAACTCACTCTGTGCCTCTCCCCAGTCTCACCCCACACCCATCCCCACCCTGCATTTGGTGATATTGATCATTCCAGCGCATTTCTTTTTTCTTTTAAAATGCATGTATGAAAGTATGCATTTAAGATGTAAGACTTATGTATGTAAGACTTCCTTGGTGGCTCAAACGGTAAAGCGTCTGCCTACAGTGCGGAAGACCTGGGTTCAGTCCCTGGGTCGGGAAGATCGCCTGGAGAAGGGAATGGCAACCCACTCCAGTACTCTTGCCTCGAGGATCCCATGGACAGAGAAGCCTGGTAGGCTACAGTCCATGGGGTCGCAAAGAGTCGGACACGACTGAGTGACTTCACTTCAAGTATGTATTTAGTATTAAAGTAGAGTTGATTTCAAATCCTATATTTCTTTCAGGTGTACCACACAGTGATTCGACATTTTTATAGATTGTGCTCCATTCTCTAGCACAATCTTCCTTCTTTTACCATGTATGATTATGATCCGGAACACTGGGTGTGATCATATGGCATGCTTTCAAGCCATATTACATGGTTTTTATTCATTTGTACCTTTTTTCCCATAAACATTACTCTTGTTATTCATCCATGTTGATAAGTGTATTTCTAGTTCATTTTCATGACTGTGTTTCACGGGATAAATGTAATTATTTAACCATTCTCTCTACTGGTGGGCATTTAGGATATTTTCAGTGCTTTTAATATTACAAATAAAGTTAGGAATATGCTTTTAGAAAGTCCTTGCTAAACCAGCTAATGGTGTACATTTGGGAACTTAAACTATTTAGGGCAGAGATTCTGCATCGACATTAGACTTCTGACATTTTTGATCAATAAATGTGTTAATTGGATTTATATTTGCTGAATTACCTTGGTTGTAATCTCACAACTGACCTTGTTTCTAAAGACAATTAGAAGCAACTTAAGCAGAAAACAACTTCAGTTCAGTTGCTCAATTGTGTCCGATTCTTTGTGACCCCATGGACCGCAGCATGCCAGGCCTCCCTGTCCATCACCAATTCCCGGAGTTCACTCAGACTCATGTCCATTGAGTCGGTGATGCAATCCAGCCATCTCATCCTCTGTCATCCCCTTCTCTTCCTGCCTTCAATCTTTCCCAGCATCAGGGTCTTTTCAAATGAGTCAGCTCTTCGCGTCAGGTGGCCAAAGTATTGGAGTTTTAGCTTCAGCATCAGTCCTTCCAATGAACACCCAGGACTGATCTCCTTTANCCCGGGGGGGGGGGGGTGGGGGGGGGGGGGGGGGGGGGGGTTCAGGATGGAGAACACCTATATACCCATGGCTGTTTCATGTCCATGTATGGCAAAATCCACTACACTATTGTAAAGTAATTAGCCTTCAATTAAGATAAATAAATATGAAAATGGTTAGATGGTAAATTAATATTCTGTGTTTATGATTATAATTAGAACTACAAATTAAAATCATTTTAAAAATTACCTCTCATTTTTGTGTCTTAGAATTTATTCTCAAAATGTCAATCCCTAGCCCTCATCTCATCTAGTATGGTCAACTCTGGTTACGGCCACTTCTCTGCTCTTTTGTCTTTTTATAACATGTGACCACTTCAACCTCTGCTCAATCCTGAAAAGAATATTGTTCTCAGCAAAATTCTGTAAAAATTTTCACTACTTACTAAGCTCATATATTAAAATTTTTAGATGTCTATTTTTTGAATTTGTTATTTTACATTTTGTCTGCTTTTTTTTTTTGTATCAGAGAGGGTCTCCCTGCTGTTTAAGCTGTAAAAAATCCACCTGTAGTGCAGGAGCCACAGGAGACAGGAGTTCCATCCCTGGGTCAGGAAGATCTCCTGGAGAAGAGAATGACAATCCACTTCAGTATGCTTGCCTGGAGAATCCCATAGACAAAAGGAGTCTGGTGGGCTATAGTTCATGAAGTTGCAAAGAGTCACCTGAAGTGATTTAGCATGCATGCAGGCACGTGCCAGAGAATAATTCTCCCCACACATCAAGAGTTTTTGTTTCTCCTTATATCTCAGGGATGTCCATAAGCTGTCTGATTTTTCATGCCTAAATTTCTGCTAAGCTTATCTGCATTTCCTTTGTACAGTTTTTAACAGTTTTATTGACACATAGTTCATGTATCATACAATTCATCTTTTTAAATTTCTCAGATCAATGGGTTTTAGTATGTTCAGAGAACTGTGTAACCATCATCATAATTTAATTTTAGAACAGTGTCATCATCCTAAAAGGAAATCTGCATATTTGCAGTCACTCAAAGTCCCTGCCTCCATCTTTCCTCCTTCCCCATCCTTGGCACCACTTAAACCACAAATATACTCCATCTCCACAGGTTTGTCTACTCTGGACATTTCATGTAAATGGCATCATATAATATAATGTTATTTTTGACTGACATTTTTGTTCACAAAACATATTCAATTTCATTCACATTGTAGTATGTATTGTAGTACACAGAGTCTATTGGAGTACCAGAGTCTACTTCAGAATATTTTCATCATCCTCAAAAGAACCTTGTACTTCTTGGTTATTCTTAATTCCTGGCCCTCACTCTGGCTCCTAGCAGCCACTAATCCACTATTTCTATAAAGTTGCCTATTTTTGATATTTCCTATGTGGTCATTTGTGATTGGCTTGTTTCACTGGGCATATTTTCAAGGTTCACTCATATGGTAGCACATATCAGTAACCCATTACTTTTTATTGCCAAATAATATTCCTTTGGATACATACATCACATTTTATTTATTCATTTATCAGTTGAAGGAGTTTTGAGTTGATCTTACTGCTGCTGCTGCTGCTAAGTTGCTTCAGTCATGTCTGACTCTGTATGACCCCATAGACAGCAGCCCACCAGGCTCCCCCATCCCTGGGATTCTCCAGGCAAGAACACTGGAGTGGGTTGCCATTTCCTTCTCCAATGCATGAAAGCGAAAAGTATCTCACTGTTTATAAAAAATAATGATGCTATGAGCATTCATGCACATGTTTTGTATGGAATTTTTTTCCCATTTTTCTTGGATATATACCTAAGAATTGAATTTCTCAGTCATATGATAACTCCATATTTAACATGTTCAGAAACTCATATTGTTTTCTGATGCAGCAGCACAACTTTACATTCTTACCAATAATGTTACAACTTCACAACAATCTTACCAACACTTGTAATTATCATTTTGACATTAACCATTTTGATTTGTGTTTCATTATTGAATAGTGATGTTGAGTATCTTATCATGGGTTTATTGACTGTTTACATATTGACTGTCTTTGGTGAAATATCTATTCAGATCCTTTGCCCATTTTTTAATTTATTTGTTGTTTTGAATTGTTAAGAGTTCTTTATGTTTTGGACACAACACCCTTACCAGATACACGAGTTTTTACCCATTCCATTAGTTTGTAGCAAATAGTTTTTAATTTTGATAAGGTCCAAATAATTTATCTTTTCCTTTTTTGCTTGTGCTTTTGTTGTCATATTTAAGATGGTTTTGCCAAAATCCAAGGTAGTGAAGACTAATTCTGTGTTACTTTTACTCTGTAAATAGTTTTAGCACTTATATTTTGGTCTTGAATTAATTCTTGGTTATAGTATAAGGAAACAGTTCAGCTTCATAATTGTTATTTTTGATTCTCAATCCTATTCCATTTATCTATATGTTTATCTCTTTGTCAATAACAAGCTATCTTGATCACAGCAGCTTTGTAGTGACTTTAGAAATCAGAAAACATGAGTCTTCCAAATTTGTTATTACTCAAGACTGCATTGACTATTTTTGATATCCTGAATTTCCATGTACATTTTAAGATAAACTTGTCATTTATGTTTTAAAAAGTAGTGAGATTTAGATGTGGTTTGCATTGAATCTAAATCAATTTAAGATTATTAACATCTTAACTATCATAACGAGTCTTTCAATCTACAAAATGGAATGTGTTTCTATTTACTAGGACTTTGTTAATGTATTTAAAAATGTTTTGTAGTTTTCAGAGTATAAGTATTACACATATTTTGCTAAATTATTTCTTAAACTTTTATTATGTATGCTGCTGTAATTAGAATTATCTTAGTTTCATTTGATGATTGTTCATTGCTAGTATATAAATGTACAACTTGGTTTTGATTATTGATATTAAATCCTGCAGACTTGCCAAAGTAATATGTTAGTTATTTTTTGTAGATTTCTTCAGACTTTCTACATATAAGATTATATCATTTTCCAAAAGAAGACACTAAATTCCTTTCCAATCTGTATGTGTGTATGTATGCAAGTATGTATTATGTATTTATTACCATTTTACCTTCTTGGAAACAAGTGAAATATTAAATAGAAGTGCTGAAAATGGACTTGTCTTTTTTTTTTTTTTTAAATCTTAGAAAGCTCTTAGTCTTTTACTAGGTATGACATTATCTGTCAGTTTTTCATGGATTCTCCTTACTAGGTTGAATCACTTTCCTTTTATTATGAATTTTTCAAGTAATTTTATCAAGAAAATGTGTTGGATTTTTAAAGTAATTTGAGTCTATTAAGATGATTATGTAGTTTTTATCCTTTATTCCATTAATAAAGTTAATTACATTAATTTACCATTGTATGCAAAACCAAATATTCATTTCTGGGATAAATCCTACCTGGCTGTGGGATATATTGGCCATTTTATAATTTATATATAATCCTTTTTATATGTTGCTGGATTTAGTTTGTTGGTACTTTTCTGATATTTTGCATCTGTAGTCACAAATGTTATTGATCTGTAGTTTTCTATTTTCTTTTTTGTGATGTCTCTATTTGACTTTAGACTCAGGGTGATACTGACCTCATACCATGAATTTGGAAAGATGAGAGGAGTAATATACAATTATACTGTCTTTTATGATTACCTACATAGTTATGTTTACCAGCACTCTCTTTTTAAGTGTGTGTGGTTTTAAATTATTACCTGATGTTACTTGTTTTCAGCCTGAAATACTTCAATACTACCCTTATATGTTGAATATGTTAGTAAATTTTTTTAAATGTGAAAATGTTTTATTTCCACCTTCATTTTTAAAGTGGTATTTTGGAAAAGTCTGCTGATTTTTATTCCAGGTTGAAACCTTTATTTTTTTTTTCTTTCAATATTTTGAATATGTAATACCAATGTATCCTGACATCCACTGTTTCTGATGAGAAGTCAGCCTATTTTTTTTTTTTTTTTGGAGTTCCCTTGTATATGACAAGTCAGTTCTGCTTGCTGCTTTCAAGATTTTTCTTTGTCCTTGACGTTCAACAATTTGATCCTGAAATGTCTGCTGTAGAAATTCTATTTATCTTACAAAAATTCACCAAGTTTTTGGGTGCATAGGATGATGTTTTGATTAAATTTAGGAAGTTTTTGACCACTGTCTCTCACAGCATATTTTTTCTATTCTCTCCCTTCTCCTTCACATACTTCCTTTGTGAATTTATTGCAATGGAATATGGTGTGGTATTGCAATGGAATATATGGTATCCTACATTCTTCTGCTTCATTGATCATGCTAAAACCTTTGACTGTGAGTCACAACAAATTGTGGAAAATTCTTAAAGAGATACGAATACAAGACCACCTTATTTGTCTTCTGAGAAAACTTTATGCAGGGTAAGAAGCAACAGTTAGAACTGGACATAGAACAATGGACTGGTTCCAAATAATGGAAAGGAGTATGTCAAGGATATATATTGTCACCCTGCTTATTTAACTTATATGCAGAGTACATCATGCAAAATGCCAGCTGCATGAATAACAAGCTCGAATCAAGATTGCCAGGGGAAATATTAACAATTTCAGATATGCAGGTGATACCACTCTAATGACAGACAGTGAAGAGGAACTAAAGAGCTTCTTGATGAAAGTGAAAGAGAATAGTGAAAAGGCTTACTTAAAACTCAACATTCAAAAAACGAAGATCATAGCAACCAGTCCCATCACTTCATGGCAAAATGTGGGGAAAGGGTGGAAAAAGTGTTAGATTTCATTTTCCTAGGCTCCAAAATCATGGAGGATGGTGAGTGCAGTGACAAAATTAAGATGCTTGCTACTTGGAAGAAAAGCTATGGCAAACCTGGACAGCCTATTAAAAAGCAGAGACATTACTTTGTTGACAAAGGTTCATGTAGTCAAAGCTGTGGTTTTTCCAATAGTCATGTATGGATGTGAGAGTTGGACCATAAAGAAGGCTGAGCACTGAAGAATTAATGTTTTCAAACTGTGGTTCTGGAGAATACTCTTGAAATTCCCTTGGACTGCAAGGAGATCAAACGATTCAATCCCAAAGGATATCAACCCTGAATATTCACTGGAAGAACTCATATTGAAGCTGAAGTTTCAATGCTTTGGCCACTTGATACGAAGAGCTGACCCACTGGAAAAGACCCTGATGGTGGGAAATATTGAGAACAGGAGAAAGGGGTGACAAAAGATGAGATGGTTGGATGGCATCACCAAATCAATGGACATGAGTTTGAGCAAGCTGCAGGAGAAAGTGAAGGACAGGGAAGCCTGGCATGCTGCAGTTCATGGGGTTACAAAAGTCCAACACAACTTAGCAGCTGAACAACAATTCTTCTGAAGTCATGTTCATTTTTCCTTATTCTTTTTTTCCTCTCTTTTCTTTGCACTTGATAATACTTATCAATCTGTCTTCAAGTTCATTGAGTTTTGTTTCTGCCAGCTCAAAAATACAGTTGAGTCTCTCTGGTATGTTCTTTATTTTGTTTACAGTACTTTGGAACAACAGAATTTGTATTTGATTTTTTTTTTCCTACACTTTCTTTTTGCTGATGTTCACTATTGTTCTCATGTTTTCTTTAAATTCTTTAAGCATAGTTATTTTTATTTCTTGATGATACTTGTAACAGCTGCTTTGAAGTTATTGTCTGCTAAAGGTATCGTGTACTCTGAAAATAAATTTCTACTGCCTGCATTTTTTTTTTCTATGTATAGATCACAGTTTTCTGATCTTTGCATGACTCAGTTTCTTTGTTGAAACTGTCTGTTTTGGGTAATAGATTGAAACAATTCTGGATCCTGTCTCCTCCACCCACTCCCCCATCTTATTGTTTGCTCGTTTTATTTGTGTGGTGACTGGAAAGGACTAATTCAGTGAAGTCTTTCTCTCGCACAGTGTGCAGCCTCTGATGTTGCTCTTGAGAGTGTAGAGCCTGGAGTGTGTGCAGTCTCCTGCTAACCTACAGAAGGATGAATGGAGTTTTATTTGGGCTCTGACTGTCTTTTTACCTCATCTCCCTCTTAAGTTTGGATGTTCTGTCTCCAGCAGAATCACGTTCATTTAGCCTCCACTAATTGCTAGCTGATTGATATATTCCTTTCAGCAACTCTCTAGAGAATAAATGCTTCCACAATCTTTTTTTAAAATATAAATTTATTTATTTTAATTAGAGGTTAATTACTTTATAATAATGTATTGGTTTTGCCATACATCAACATAAATCTGCCACAGGTATACACGTGTTCCCCATCCTGAACCTCCCTCCCTCCTCCCTTCCCATACCATCCCTCTGGATCATCTCAGTGCACCAGCCCCAAGCATCCAGTATCAAGCATCGAGCTTGGACTGGCGATTCATTTCATATATGATATTATACATGTTTCAATGCCATTCTCCCAAATCATCCCACCCTCGCCCTCTCCCACAGAGTCCCAAAGACTTCTATACATCTGTGTCTCTTCTGCTATCTTGCATGCAGGGTTATCATTACCATCTTTCTAAATTCCATATATATGCATTAGTATACTGTATTGGTGTTTTTCTTTCTGGCTTACTTCACTCTGTATAATCGGCTCCAGTTTCACCCACCTCATTAGAACTGATTCAAATGTATTCTTTTTAATGGCTGAGTAATACTCCATTGTGTATATATACCACAGCTTTCTTATCCATTCATCTGCTGATGGACATCTAGGTTGCAGCTACCCCATTTTCAGAGAAAGATTCAAAACTTCTTTCAGGTTAGTCTGAAACTCTTTTAACCCTGGGGATGGATAGTTCTTCATTTCCAGTTATTTCCTTGGATGTTATTGTTAAACTTCTGTCTGGTTTAATCGTCATCATGGAGCTCCTTGCTGCAGTAACAGTCTCTTCTCAACTGCTATGCACCAAGATTTCCACTGATTTTTTTTGACCCTGTTCATGGGTGTAAATGCTCCTCTTGTGTTTCAAATAAGGTCAACCCATTTATAAAGGGCTACAACACTTTCTATTCTGATAGAAATTTCACTTCCTCCTGTGCAAAAATCTGTGCCAGTGCACCTGAGCTGGAGTGCCCAGCTTTTCTTGATGAGACTACTCTACCCTAAAACTGAGCTCTGGGGTGATGGTTGTGTGATAACTCTAACCTGTGTTTGCCTGGAATAGAGCTTCTGAAATATGAAGCTGGGGTGGGGAGGGGATGGGTAAAGGTCACAGGAAGAAGTCATCACTTTAGACTAGGAGCTGGGAGCAGAGTGAGGGAGTCCCATCTTCTCAGTTGCATCTGCCCAGACTAGAGATTTTGCCACACTAAGCTGATGGAGGAGGGACATTGAATAAAATGGCACAGACTAAGCTTGCATAGATTTTCTTGAAAAAATGTTTGTACATTTGCTATTTGAAAATTCCCAGGGGACAATTCCCAGAGATTTAAAGGAAATAAAAAATATATATATTTTCATGAGTTATGGTTGTTTTGCTGGGAAGAGGGTCCAAGAAGAACATCATGGCAGCATTCCACAGGTGTTTCTCATCCTCCATACACTTTTACTATCTGGTAATTTTATCTTCTCATATTTCGTATTTTTGTTTCACTAGTTCTATATTTGCCTTTGGAGGGCAGATCCTATGTTTCTGAGTTGTCCACACAGTTTTCAGTGGTTATTTGTTAAATAAGTATGCCATATTCTCTACATCCAGTAGTTGAGCTAAACCTCCTTCACTCAATATGAAATACTTCTCTCTAACCAGCATGTGCGTGTTCCCTGTCCTGTGAACTATGTCTACTCCTCAAATTTATTTCTGGTCTACTTTGACATGTCTCAAAATCCACTGTGGCTCCACAAGTAAAAGCAATGGTTTTTAAAACCACTCTATCTCCTCAGTTAGTTCTGTTGTACTACCTTGTATTCTCTACATTGTTCAATTATATGGAAGTATGGTTATATGAGGGCTTCCCTCAGGTGGCGCAGTGGTAAAGAATCCATCTGCCAAAGCAGGAGACCAAGGTTTGATCCCTGAGTTGGGAAGATCCCATGGAGAAGGAAATGGCAACACATTTCAGCATTTTTGCCTGGGAAATCCAGTGGACAGAGGAGTCTGGTGGCTTATACAGTTCATGTGGTTGCAAAAGAGTCAGGCATGACTTACTTACTGAGTAAGTAACAACGATATGGTGTCCTGAATTTACAAATTACAGATTTAAACAATATCATTGTGCAAGGAGAGAAGTAGATTTATTATATGCTTTCAATAATATCTGTAATGATAATATAACTAACTTTTANTGACTTCACTCTCACTTTTCACTTTCATGCACAGGAGAAGGAAATGGCAGCCCATTCCAGTGTTCTTCCCTGGAGAATCCCAGGGACAGGGGAACCTGGTAGGCTGCCATGTATGGGGTTGCACAGAGTCAGACACGACTGAAGCAACTTAGCAGCAGCAGCAGCAGCAGTCAAAGCTATGGTTTTTCCAGTAGTCAAGTATGGATGTCAGAGTTGGACAGTAAAGAAAGCTGAGTGCCAAAGAATTGATGGTTTTGAACCGTGGTGTTGGAGAGACTCTTGAGAGTCCCTTGGAGTGCAAGGAGATCCAACCAGTGCATCATAAAGGAAATCAGTCTTGACTATTCATTGGAAGGACTGATGCTGAAGCTGCAACTCCAATACTTTGGCCACCTGATGTGAAGAACTGATTCATTAGAAAAGACCCTGATGCTGGAAAAGATTGAAGGCAGTGGGAGAAGGGGATGACAGAGGATAAGATGGTTGGATGGCATTACCAAACTGATGGATATGAGTTTGAGTAAGTTCTGGGAGTTGATGATGGACAGGAAAGCCTGGTGTGCTGCAGTCCATGGGGTGGCAAAGAGTTGGAAATGACTAAGTAACTGAAGTGAACTGAATTTCCTTTAGGATTGACTGGTTTGCTTTCCTTACAGTCCAAGGGATTCTCAAGAGTCTTCTCCAAAACCGCAGTTCAAAAGCACCAATTTTTAGCACTCAGCTTCCTTTATGGTACAAATCTAACACCCATACATGACTACTATATAAACCATAGCTTTGACTAGATGAACTTTTGCTGGCCAAGTAATGCCTCTGCTTTTTAATGTGCTGTCTCAATTGGTCATAACTTTTCTTCCAAGGAGCAAGAATCTTAAACTGAAAAAAGTGAGGAAAACTACTAGACCATTCAGATATGACCAAAATCAAATCCCTTACTATTATACAGTGGAAGTGACAAATAGATTCAAGGGATTAGACCTGATAGAGTGTCTGAAGATCTGTGGATGGAGGTTTGTGACATTGTTCAGAAGGCTGTGATCAAAACCATACCCAAGGGGAAAAAAATGCAGAAAGTCACGGTAGTCTGAGGAGACTTTACAAATAGTTGAGAAAAGAGGAAAAGCTAAAGGCAAAGGAGAAAAGGAAAGATATACCCAACTAAATGCAGAATTCCAAAGAATAGCAAAGAGAGATAAGAAAGCCTCCCTTACTGGTCAAAGCAAAGAAATAGAGGAAAACAATAGAATGGGAATGACTAGAGATCTCTTCAAGAAAATTAGAGATACCAAGGGAACATTTCATGCAAAGATGGGATCAATAAAAGACAGAAACAGTATGGACCTAACAGAAACAGAAGATATTAAGAAAAGGTGGCAAAAATACACAGAAGAACTGTGCAAAAAAGATCTTCATGACCCAGATAACCCCAATGGTGTGATCACTCACCCACAGCCACATCCTGGAGTCTGAAGTCTAGTGGGCCTTAGGAAGCATCACTATGAACAAAGCTAGTGAAGATAATGGGATTCCAGCTGAGTTATTTCAAGTCCTAAAAGATGATGCTATGAAAGTGCTTCACTCAATATGTCAGCAAATTTGGAAAACTCAGCAGTGGCCACAGGACTGTAAAAGGTCAGTTTTCATTCCAATCCCAAAGAATGGTAATGCTAAAGAATATTCAGACTACTGCATAATTGCTCTCATCTCAGACCATAGCAAAGTAATGCTCAAAATTCTCCAAATGAGATTTCAGCAGTACATGAACCAAGAACATCCAGATGTTCAAGCTGGATTTAGAAAAGGCAGAGGAACCAGAGATCAAATTGCCAACATCCATTGGATCATTGAAAAAGCAAAAGTTCCAGCAAAACATCTACTTCTGTTTTATTGACTGTGCCAAACCCTTTGACTGTGTGGATCACAACAAGTTGTGGAAAATTCTTAAAGAGATGGGAATATCAGACCTCACCTTAACTGCTTCTTGAGAAATCTGTATGCAGGTCAAGAAGCAATAGTTAAGACCAAACATGGAACAAAGGACTGGGTCCAAATTGGAAAAGGAGTACATCAAGGCTGTATATTGTCACCCTACTTATTTAACTTATATGCAAGCAACTTAAGCTATTGCAAGTATTCTGACCAAGTGCCTTGGTCCAAATGCATAATTTTTTACTTGCTCACAATAATTCATTTATAGCCATTTACTTAGAAAAAATAAAAAGCAGATACTAGGTACTTATTAATAGTATTCTGTGTTAAATACGGCAACAAAGTAAAGTTGACATTTCTTTCAGTCTTCCTTTTCCCCCAAATTCAACTATGCTCCTGATCTCAATACTTTCTCTTTCATTAGATACACAGGGACCATGCTACATGGTTTACAGTAAGTAACCATTATGATCTGAAATGCCAAAGCTAACATCATATTTCTTAGCTCTAATATCATTAGACAGTCATATTTTTTGGCTGTGACAGCAGGGCTATGACAGATGACACTTTGAGAGCGTTGGAGGAGAAAGCTCATATAGCACTTAATCAAATGGTTGCAGTGTCTAAAAGGATTAAAGTCAAACAGGCTATGACTCATAAAATTACGTTTTTGATTATTATCTTAAAACTGACAATGAAATACTGTCCATCTTAAATGTGTGTGTGTTTTCTATTCTTTTTCGGAAATAATTTCACAGGACGAAAACCAGTATGCTTTCTCCAGAGAGCTTACATATATAATATGTAGACATGTATGTATGTATTTACGCATTTTTTATGCTTCCTGAATACCTTACATAGTTATCTTCATGGTCATCCTTATAATTTGATTGCTTTTTGTGGTTATAATCACTTTTACTTTTTCTTTTTTTTCCTGTTTTATAATTAATGTCCTTGCTTAACTGATCAATTCTTACTATATATTTGTTTTTTCTATTGGAATTTTCCCTTTCCTATAGATTATTGTTAGGCCTTCCCTGGTGGTACTTTTCTATATGAAAAGATCCTTCAACATTTCTTTTAGGGTAGACTTAGCACTTCTGAATTATTTTAGTTGTTGCTATTCTGTGTGTGTGTGTGTGTGTGTGTGTGTGTGTTAGTTGCTCAGTCGTGTCCGACTCTCTGTGACCCCATGGACTGCAGCCCTCCAGGCTCCTCCATCCACGGAATTCTCCAAGCAAGAATACTCAAGTGGGTTGCCATTTCCTTCTCCAGTCTTTATTTCTCCTTCTGTTCTACATCATAATCTTCCTGGGTAGAGTATCCTAGGTTAGAGGTTTTTACCTTTCAGGACTTTAAATATCAATATATTATGCCATTCCCTTCTCACAGGCAAAGTTTCTGCAGAGCAGTAAGTTGATACCTTTCTGGGGGTTCCCTAGTAAAAGGCTCTTTGCTTTTCCCTTTCTGCTTTTGGAATCTCCTTTAACTTTTGCCATTTTATGATATGTCTTAATATGGATCTGTTTGGTTTCATCTTACTTGGAACTCTGGTCTTTCTGTACCCTATCTCTTTTCTTCTTTATGTCTGGGGAGTTTTTAGGCGTAATTTCTTCAAATACATTTCGGATTTATTTTTTGTTTTTTGTCCTGCTGATACATTTCCATGACTCCCCCTTGCAATCATCCCATCTCATTCTCCCACTAATATTTTGAGAAAAAACTTAGTAACAAAACCAGTAAGATCCATTATCAAAATTTTATCTAACAAAAATGTTAGTTTTTGATTCCTGGTCTCTCTTATAACTCTCTAGCGTCACTCGCTGATCATGGGATAGTTAGTCATATCTTCCATTCTTTTGTAATTCTATTCTTCAACTTTATTTAAATTTTGTTATTTAAATCAAATTAGATAACGGTGTTGAGAAATAATGCTGAAGCCAGGTGTTGCTTTTACTTTACTTTAAGTCAGGTGAGTAGCTGCCTTCCTCAAGTGTGCAAAATGAAAATGTGTCTCAAAACATTGTCCAACATAAATGCTCAGAGCTTGAAAGTTATCACATTTTTGAGAGCTCTCTGTGGTATAAGACCAGTGCTTTCCTCACTTTCCCTAACGACACAATTCACTAATCTAGACATATTCACTAAAGCATTAACAGATAAATTTCTGCGAGAAAATAGTTATAGTGAAACACTGAATAACATATTATGAAGGAACAATAACATTTAAAATGGAAAAAGAAGTATGTTTTTAATGTTCTAAGGAAAAAGCTAAGGATGTATCAATCCAGTGAGAGTTGGACACAGTGTGATATAATCAGTTAAAAACAGACAAGCAAACAAAGTTTTCCCAAACCAAATGGTAGTTATGTTTCCTTATTTTCGCCATTATTCTCCCAGCAACTTAATGGATGTCACACCACTTACCATAAATTCAAATTTTATTAAATCTTTAGCAGTTACAGGGGTAAGTAAAGTGACAGTGTTCAATCACTATTAACTAGAAAATATATATGGTACTCTACCAATGGGAAAACAAATGCTTAGTCAAAAAATAGAATTAGAAATACTCATTATAGTGTATCTTTTGAATTCTCTAGATGCTAATATTTTTATATATCTGATTGTGGTCAAGTTATATTTATCAATACTAGTTATCACAATAAAACATTATAACAAAAATATCAAAGGAGAAATATTCCCAGTATTAACAGCTTACATTAACAGGATTATATTATATTCAGTCTTCTTTACATAAAAAATCTTTAGGCACTATGTCAGTGTCAACAATTGTAGTCACTGAATGTTGTCACTACTTTATGAAACCTGTTTAAATATGTGAGTCTACATTTTATACTTTAGGTTAAATTTATATTTGTTTCAACTAGAACCTATTAATATGGTTTAAATCATAAGGTGATAAGAGGGCAAGAGATAATTAGAAATATTTTTATTATTGAAAAATAAGAATTTCAAAGCCAAATCATATCTATTTACAGCTTTCTTGTTTGTTCCAGTTTATTTTCGTCAACTAAATGACTCTCTTTAATCTAACACATATCTGATCATCAACTTGAAATCGAATTTTGCAACATGTTAAAACATATCTAGAGCAAATAAATCATTTTTAACTAAAACTAAAATTCTCGCTTATAATTTTAACAACAGAAACATATTAAAACATATGGAACTATTCCATATTTTATTGCACTTACTATTACATTATGGATTATAGTAAAATAGCAAAATATTATTAAATTAATCTGTGTCAAAAAGTACATTTTATATTTTAGGACTTTTTTCCTCATGGTTTGAGCAGAATATTTCTAAATTATTTTATCTTGCCATTGATATACTGAATTCTCAAAAACAGTGAAAAAAACTGTAAAAAGATGAATAGAGGAGAAACAAGGTATTATCTGACATGAATTCTTTTCAGTTTTGAAAGGAGATCTTATTTTGAATTTTTGTCATGACACCAAAAAAGCAGACAGGTCTCTTCAATCCCATGATTTAGAAAAACCTTTTTGGAATGAGTGTTCTTTGGTTATGCTGCTCGTTCCTTCAGTGCTGGGTTCTGAAGCCAGTGGTTTAATTGTGTCGATGACTAACTTTCATTGTGCAAAGAACTTAATTACATACTGTGGTTCAGTTGCTATTTTGCCAGGCAGCCGTGCAGCCATAAAAGAATGCTGTAGAAGTAAGTGGTAAAATGCAAAAGAAATTGAAAGCACATGATTGTAGTCAAGAAGCAAATAAGTAGCTTTCAAAGAAAAGCCAGAATACTTTAACTGGGAGCTGGATCGTACTCCTAAAACAAAGAAAACAGTTGGCAGCCAAGAAGAAATGTTTTGTAATTCATTTACTGTTCAATATTATAAAATTATTTGAACTTACTTTTGCACTTTGTTTACTAGTCAATTAGCAGAATTCATCAAGTGAAACAGAATTATTTTTTAATGTCATAAAATTTTTTAAAGAATAATATTGTCCTCTGGAGGTATATGGTATTGTCCATCTCCTGTCTTGTGAGATAATACTTCAATGTTAAATATATGATAGTGATTCCTTTAGGACTAACAGGACAGCTTTGCAATAATCCCCAGTTATTAAGGCGGTCAGAGTTTAAAGATTTGGATAGCTTGTAAAACTTTATATTGAACTGCTGAATATTGTACTGTTGAATCAAGCTTGTAATATCAAGACACAATGTTGAAAATATTAGATGTCTGTCTGAAACAGTACTGGCTTCAAACTATTAACTCTGAAATATATTTGAGTGATACTACTTATTTTAAGCAGAATATTTTAATCTGAGCAGGGGAGTCAGTGCACCCTGCATCTATAATTACTTTGTGTCACTCCTTATGTTTAGTTTTAGTAAAAAGATAATACTTTATTACAACTGCATTTCAAGAGTTTTAACACAACATTAGCCATTTAAATTTGTATTAATATATAGTTTGGGGGGACTTAAGAAATCTTTTATTTCCTTTTTGTAGTGTCATTTTGTCTGCAATTTAAAACATGTTGAAATTTAGCAAACACAGATGCTAAATAATGAATTCCCTGGAGTTGTCAGTTGGTCTGAGTTGGGACAGGACAGAGGAAGCATTTACGAAGTATATGCAATAGAGCATGAAGCGTACTGACATTGACTTTGCAATCAAACGGGCCTAACGTGAGAATTCTTATTCCGCTCCGTACTGACAGTGTTACCTTGGATAGGACAATACTTCTAAACTTCCATTTCTTCATGTGTCAACTTAAGATGTGTTATGCAGGGCTGATGTGAGCTTTACCTAAGACAATAAGTCTACAGCGCTTCACACATAGTAAATGCTTAATACCCTTATACTGAACTGGTTCCAGGCCTGGGCTATGTGCTACAGTGCTGCCAATGACCTTTCTCATGAAGCATATTAGGAAGGAAAACCTTGCTATGACCATGAAAATAATACACTTATATTCTTGATTCAGAGGAATCAGGGAACTTCTGAACTCTGAAATCACATTTTCTGTTACTGAGTGTGAGATTTTTGTGTAAGTGTAACATTGATATATAATCTCAAGGATCAATTTTATTACATATTTTCTCTATAAAGTTAAGCAAGCTCTTTAAGTGGGTAGGAAAAATTTTGCCTGTTTCTTTTACTAGATTTTCTCTGGAGGTGAAGTGGCAAATGAAGGCTGATATTTATTTATTATTATTTTTTTTTCTCTTCAAAACTTTTTATTTGTATGCATTCTTTACAACTCTGTATTTTTGAAGGCTGATATTTAAAAACTAGTGAGTTAAAGACTGTTTAGAGAAGGCTAACATGCATAAATTATAGTATTAGAGTACTGGTACTGATACTGAGTGAAATAATCTCTTTTATCCCCATATGTACATAGGATTGAGGTTCACAAATTTAAAAGAAATCAGAAAATGAAAATGGGACTTGCTTGGGCTTACCTGGTAGCTCAGCTGGTAAAGAATCTGCCTGCAATGCGGAAGACCTGAGTTGGGAAGATCCCCTGGAGAAGGGAACGGTTACCCACTCCACTATTCTGGCCTGGAGAATTCCATGGACTATATATTCAATGGAGTCACAAAGAGTCCAATGCGACTGAGTGATTTTCACTTTCCCTTGGTGGGCCAATAGTAAAGAATCTGCCTGCCAATGCAAGGGACACAGGTTGAACCCCTGGTCCAGGAAGATCTAACTAAGATCTAAGCCCATCAGCTACAACTACCGAGCCCACATATCACAACTACTGAAGCCCCTAGAGTGTTGTAACAAGAGAAGCCACCACAGTGAGAGGCCCACACACCTCAATTAGAAAGTAGTTTCTGCTCACTGCAACTTGAGACAGCCCAGGTGTGGCAACAGAGACTCAGCATGGCTATAAATAAGTAAGTAAATAAATAATTTAACCCCCTCCCCCCAAACAACAACAACAAAAACGAAAATGGCATAAAAAAGCATTTTTTTAACCATCTAAGCATTGGAAAAATAAAAAATTATAACTTTTTGTTTGGTGATGATAAAAGAGGTGTGATCTAACCTGGATATTAAGGTTTAATATTTGTTTATTACTCAGTACTTGGTCAAATGGGCTTCCCTGGCTAGCTCAGCTGGTAAAGAATCTGCCTGCAAAGCAGAACACCCTAATTCGATTCCTGGGTAGGAAGATCCCCTGCAGATGGGATAGGCTACCCACTCCAGTATTCTTGGGCTTCCTTGATGGCTCAGCTGGTAAAAAATCTGCCTGTAATGTGGGAGACTGGGGTTCAATCCCTGGATTGGGAAGATCCCCTGGAGGAGGGTGTGACAACCCACTCCAGTAGTTTTGCTTGGAGAATCCTCATGAACAGGGAAGCCTTGTAAGTCTATGGGGTCACAAAGAGTTGTACACAACTGAGTGACTAAGTACACCAGAGCATTTGGTCAAATGGTGCAAAGTAATGGCTTATTTTAACTTGAGTAATTCAGAGCATTAATGTGGAGTAAATTTGCTAAAAGTAAAGGAGATCTACAATCAAGAAAGTTTCCTAAGGATGATAAAAGAATTATCCTTAACTGCTCCAAACTCATAGAATATAAAATTTAAGATTCTGGGGATAGGACAAATAATTTAAACTAAATATTTTATTTTTACCTATGAAACCTTAGAGTTTTCAAGATATAACCCTTCTGTCAATTATGCTTAAACTATAATCCAGCTAAAAACAAATAGGTGAATTTCATGTTTATTATATAAAAAACAGATTATAATTTCATGACAATTTAAAGTGATTAAAAAGAACACATTGATTTATTTAAAAATTCATCTTAGATATACAGCAAGATATATACCCTTAGCAAACTGTTCATTTATAGAAAGATCGATATCCTTCAAAAGATTTTATAGAAGAATGTGAAATTTGCTCCTGAAATAAAAAGAGAACAAAAATAGATCAGACTTGTTTACTCTAATAGAGTTCTAAATTGTTATTAATGACACACATCAGAAGGAAATTCTCCAGGGAAAATTTGCTGAAGTCATCATCTAATCATATAATCAGTATAAGAGTATAAGCAGGTCAAGAAAGTACTCAAGATACATGCCCTCTAGAAAGTCTGACCTAGAAGAATTCTTTTTTATTTTCTCTTATCTTAGAGGGTAATAACTTAGAGTTGGAAACACACCATCGCTGAGTATATAAAATGGAAACTGAGAATGAACGAACAAGTAAATGGTGTGGACCTAATATCATCAGATGAAAGGCCTTTAAGATAAATTACTTTGGCTTCTTTAATCCACTATGAATAATTCCAGTTGAGGTCTTAGCTTAGCTATTAAGGATTTTGTAGCACTGATAATAAATGAATATAAACAAATGTGATGAAACAACAAAAAGTTTTAAGTACTTTTTTTCTACTTTCCTTCAAAAATATTCATTTCCCTATTTAATCAATCTTGAATTGCTAAAGAAAATCAGTAAGTCGTCAGAGAATTACTTTAACTGCTTACACCATAGGAAGAAAAATTGGTCCCCAGTCCTCCTCAAGAATGCATTATTAAAAAATCTGTAAGATGTGTTTGAAATATATACCCACACAGCCAGACAACCACTGCCACCACAAAGAAAGTAAATGATCCAAAAGTGACTTGAACAGAGAGTTTTGTGCATCCTGCAGAAAGCTAAGGCTTTTCAACATATTTGTGGCTTCACTGTAGGAAGCAGACTCTTATATGTTGATGAAGCAATTATGTATTTATGAAGTATTGCTCTTTTACTAAGGCCATGCACTATTTTTTTAAGTGTTGGTTAAAATATAACATATTTAAATTCTTCATCAAAAAGCGGAAAACCAAAGAGTGAGATCAATCTCCCACCCGGTTTTGTAGCAAAAGTTGCCACCTCCAAGATCAGAGGATACAATATGTTTCCATTTATAATTTCTGCATGCTTAAAACTTGGCTGTGAAAAGCCAAGTCTCTTTAAACTGATGGAATTTGGTGCAGAAACCATAGAATTTTCTGTATTTAAAAAAGAGTAGTTTCAAATATTTTAGTTGCTTCTGTGGAACCGAAACACCAAAATTCCAAGTTTCTTATAATCATATTTCCATTCTTCTAAATTAAATATGTAATCTGACTATAATGCTGAAGATGAAGGCAAATGTTTTTTAACTGTTTTTACATTATGCCTAATAGCCTAGAGAAGAATAATTTTCATCTTTTTTCTATTAAAATTTCTGATATATTATATAAAAAGATGATTTTCAACTGGATAGAAAATGTAGACTAACAGTACTTTAACCTATAGATTCTACTTTGTAATTCGGTATATTAAGACCCCACGGACTATATAGTCCATGGAATTCTCTAGGCCAGAATACTGGAGTGGGTAGCCTTTCCCTTCTCCAGGGAATCTCTCCAACCCAGGGATCGAACCCAGGTCTCCTGCATTTAAGGTGTATTCTTTACCAGCTAAGCCAACCAGGGAAGCCCAATTAAATCATAGACTTACACAGTTTTCATTATAATATAAATGTAATTCTATGATTAGAACTGATATTTATGGGTCTGTATGTGAATATGGGCATACAAACATTTACAACATATTTAGAACTGGATAAATTGTATTATAGATTAGATTTGTGTAGATTTTTCTTACCAATAATTCTCACACATGGGAAAAAATGCATTTTCCCACTTTCCCAAAGTTAGGTATAGCTTTGGATTTCACTTTGCCAATAAAATATGCCTTTAAGGACTTGTACACAATTTTCTCTTTTCTTTCCCTGTTGTTCAGATCTAAGAAGCCAAATGTTTAAGATGGAAGAGTTACAGAATACTAGACCCTCTTTATTGAGTCTTTACATGGAGGCTTGGAGAGTTTTCCAGACCCATAGATGACACTGTATTATATAGAAGTAGCACTTTGTCATCTTAAGGATCTGCGTTTGTATAATGGTTATTATATAAGCATATTCTAGACTATTACAATCTCTGACAGCAATTTTCAAGCATTTGAAATAATTCTCATCACTGGTCAAAATGTTTTATTATGCACTCCATCATATATTTATTTATAAATGTCATAGCTTATTGCTTTGTTTATATGTTTTACATATTATAAGGTATAATTACAGAGTAAAAATTTTAAAAAGATAAATTAAAATACTAGATTCATTTCTCTAATCCTTTTCCCCCACTCTAATCTTTTGTCTTTGCTCCTTGATTACCTGCATCCCACTTAGAGATCACTGATTCAGAATTTAGTGGGATTGATATAGAAAACAAGTGGAAAATTCACTATCAAATATAAAGAGACCCTCTAGTTTGGGAGTCTACTCATTAAATCCTCTCTCAATAGAAAATGTGTTTCAAAGTGTGCCTCAGAACCATGAGTGCCTTCCTCTATACTAAACTGATCGCAATCTCCGTCGGGTCCTAGCAATCTACTGTATTAGGTTCACTATTTGATCCTTATATGTTTTAAAATGTTATAAGCTTTGCCTTAAAGTGGTCTGGAATTTAAAAAAAAAATTTGAATTTTACTCTGTTGCGAATACCTGAAGATGATAAGACAGATACTATTGAGATTTTTGTGTGTTACATTTCTACACTTGTCAGTAACGGCTAATTCGAAGCTGACGTTGTAAGACAGCATTCCAAGGAAACGGAAATTCTTCTGGAAATAATCTTAATTAAAGCATCATTAAGAGAGGAAATCAAAAGCTGTCCCAAATCCAAGCTAATAAAATCATTTTATGAAACGACAGTAGAAGATAAAGGTCTAAGAAATTTGAAGTATAAAAGCACTTGCCACATATGAGATATATGTTGGGGGGGGGAGAAGAAACTATAAGGATATTAAGGATATGTTGGATAAAGACATGGCAACCCACTCCAGCATTCTTGCCGGGAGAATCCCATGGACAGAGGAGCCTGGTAGGCTACAGTCCATAGGGTCGCAAAGAGCAGGACACGACTGAAGTGACTTCAGATGAAGAATATATAAGTTTTAAAAATGGCAATTGTTACCTATTGTTTACTGAGTTTACATGTAGGTGCATTCCACTGTATAATGTTCAATGAAGAGGCTTATTATTGAATATGATGAAAAAATGTAGTGAGAGTCTTAAATTCATGAATGGTAACTTAATCAGATTGTCTTCATTAAGATAATTTTAAGTTCTTAAAGCTTTGCCAAGCAATTTAACAGTCAAGTTAGGATCAAGTCTGAAAAAACTTGTTAATTGTGACCCAAAGTAAAGTTCTAACTAAGTGATCTTTCTCCAGTAAAGACTTGAGGTAAATGTTGCTTTTTGAAAATTCTAGAACATAGAGCCATTCATTTATTCAGTGCTCTTTACAAAATTTCTTCCTCTCATCTTCAAACTCTGCATCATGTCTAGAACTTTCTAGGCACTTGACAAATATTTGTTCAACTGAGTTATGCAGAAATCATAGAGATTTCCATCTCTCATCTGGTGTGGCTTAAGACTGACCTAGAAGGTCAGGAGGTAATCACATTAATCAGAAGCAGGAGAGAATATCAATCAGAATGGCCTTTGGGGGAGGGGGACAGAGCAGTAAATGGTTACCTGTGACTGGCTTCCTGACCCATGGCACAAAACTGGTAAAGGGAATGGGCAAACTTCACTGGATTCTAGTGGCAAAGGCTATAGAGCATGCCCGTCATCAACTCTGCCACACTCAGGTGTTTCAGAGCAGAGGGGTACCCCAGATAAGCAAGAGCCAACAGAAGGGCAAGAGCTGTTGCATAGGTCTATGAATGACTTAAAGTCCAAGTGTTAGGGCTATAGATAGCCTAGAGATCTGAACTTGTTCTGTATGCAATGGGGAAGTCACCTTAAATTGAGTGCCACCACTATTTCAGCAACCCAATTTCACACGATCCCTTGGAGGCAGTTCTGGGGCCATGGAACAACACTATAGGTACAAGCCCTGGAGCTCCTTGGACGTGTGTTAAGTCTCCCATCACTGTGGTGGGAGGTTGGAGCACATCATGCAGGAGAGAGATTGAGGGCCTGGCGCAGGGACCCCACTAACCTGGATGTAAGGATGGTATTGATCTGAATCAGAATCTCCTGGGGTACTTGTTAAATATGCACATTTCTTAGTCCACCCTAGACATACTGAATCAGAACCTGCGTGGAAAGATCTGAAAGTTTACCTTCGTAAGCTTCTGGTTATTTTTAAGGATACTGATGATTGAAAGTCACTGGTTGAATTTATAAGATGTATAGATTATATAATCTGGCTCATTAGTGCTTACTCAGATTGATAGCTCAGCTCATTTACCACTCAAAATCTTTGAATTTTCATGGCTGACCTATCAGGTTAGATCGAACCACTTTCTATTCCCCAAATTGCGTGCACTTTTATATAGTCATGCTTTTTTCACTGTATTTCCCTTGCATAGATTATTTATCCAATTTTATATGTGTTGCATTTTAGCTCATGCTTGATGGCACATCATCTATAATTCCTTTTCATGTTTGTGTGTCTTTTGTTCATTCTTTTAATTTCTTCTTTTATGTCTATCTTTTTTTCAGATTTGCAATTTGAATGCAGGAAAAGCCTGGTTTTTCAGTTCAATCATAGTTGCTCAGCTAATGGACAATTCAGTGCCAACTCAAGCTTAGTTTTTCATTTTCCATTTGGATAAAAAACTCTTCCAGAGGAGTTTAGCAATTATTTTACTTCTAAAACCAAGTCCCATTCATAGAATAAAGCTTATACAGACAAATGACCCATAGCCTGGCCATTAAAATTGACAGAATGGATTCAGTTTTACAGTCAGAGTTATTGACATCACAGAGTGATTCGGCTTATGAAAAAAAAAAAAAAGCAGATCTATATGTTCCCCAAGTGGTACTAAATAAACTGTGTTCTGATAATAGGGATTGATCTAAGACAAGAGAAAGTGGCTAATGTTATGTACCCAAGTCTGCAGTGAATAAATAGGTGCCTTTTGGTTCAGAATGCACTCATCATACTATAGACATAAAAACCAAAGCATGGTACTGATAGTGTAATTTCTATCACACAGCCTGAGGATAAGAAAAGTCAATTCACTTGGAAAAATCATGGAGCCAAACTGCCAAACACCAGTGATAACATTAATCAGAATTTTGTAACACACGAAGGGAAAACTAAGAAGTTTTGAGCATAATAATTGGTCATAGAAGATTACTTTGCAAATCCTAAATCCCTAGGGAATTTAGAATGCAAAGAAAAGCTGCACCAAAAGTGGTCAGCATACATTTCAGGGGTAGTGAGAAAAATAAGCCTCACTGAGAATTGGAGTCTGTGTATCACGTACGCATGTGTGCTAAGTCACTTTGTGTCTGACTATTTGCGACCCTTAAGCTGTAGCCCACCAGTCTCCTCTGTCCATGGGATTCTCCAGGCAAGAATACTGGAGTAGGTTGCCATGCTCTCCTCTAGGGAATCTTCCTTATCCAGGGATCAAACCCTTGTCTCTTATGTCTCCTGCATTGGCAGGTGCATTTATCACTAGCGCCATCTGGGAAGCCCCGTATTGTATATAGTTAGGCGTGACTGAGTCTAATGAATGAGTAGTAATTGACATGTGTCTTTATGATGAAAGTTGTATTTATCAACTGAAAAAAAAACCCTTCAAGATCACATTAACTGCGTCCATTTGTCAATGGACACATTAATGACACGATGTGTCACATTATGAGAACTTTTCAAAATCAAGAATTTATATCTGACTCATGGAAGTTATTAGAACTCTGGACAAATTCAGAAGTTAAATGGAGGAAGTAGTTTTATTCTGTACTAGTTTAATAAAACACTAGCAGGGTAATTCTGAATTAGAAGTTCGCATGTATTTTAGTCTTGAGTTTATTATCCTTTTCAGTAAAGAATTTCACCCACAGCTTCTGAAAATTGAGCAGCTGGTTTCAGTTGATTGATGGGTATGTTTTATGAAAACAACGAACTGCAAATGAGCTCAATTATTGCAGTTGGTTCTGTTTCATTCAGTGCCTGATGCAAAGATTCCATCTGTAACTGTCATTGAAACTGTAACCCCCACTTCAACTCTGGAAGATATCACACATTTCTGAGGGAAAATCCTTTCACCTGACTCTTACTTCTATCAAATATATGTTCACAGTGCCTTAAAGTTATAGAAGAAAAGTGTTAGTAGTAAGGAAAGGCCCCTTTCTCTAAAATGTTAATTATTGGCAGAAATAGGCTCCTGCCATTTTAGAGTATTGCATAATTCACCCATGTATGTAAGAAATCACTGTGAGCCCATGCTCTTCTCTGCATGAGGCACAGAAGTGCACAGAATGGAACTATTGCCCTCAAAGAGCTATGCCTCACCTAAGTGAGAGAATATTTTTACCATGGAAGGGTTTTTAATTTGTGAGTACTTTTTCTGCATCAAGATCATTTTTCTCTTTATTTTGTTAATATGGTGTATTACACTGATTGATTTTTGTATGTCAATCCATCCTTATATTCCAGGAATATCATCCTTTTAATATGCTGCTGAATTCTCTTTTTTGTTGAGCATATTCATATCAGTATTCATAAGGGTTATTGGTCTGTAGATTTTTCATAATGTCTTTGTGTGTATTTATGTCAGAGTAACAGAGGCTTCATAGAATGAATTAAGATTTATTCTCTCCTCTTCAATTATTTATGAAAAGTTTGCAAACTGGTATTATTTGTACAAAAACATAGTTTAATAAGTCGTCTAAGTTATCTAGAAATAAATATGTGGAATTATAAACTAAAGTTACAATAATACTTTTATAAGCAACACGTATTTACCATTTCTGTGCTCTTTATTTGTTGATTTGGCCTTGAGTTCCAGTTTGGTATCCCTGCATTTCACTTGTGAGATTCCCTTTAGCATTTCTAGTGTTAATAAACTCCCTCAGCCTTTGTTTACCTAAAAATGTTTTAATTTCTCACTCATATTTGAAGAACAGTTTTGTTAGATATAGGATTTTTGCTTGATAGTTTCTTTTTTTACTGCTATGAATAAATCAGCCCACTGTCTTCTGGCCTCCAAAGTTTTTAATGAGAAATCTGAATGATAACTTACTGAGGATCTCTTGTATGTGATGAATCACTTCCCTCTTTCTGCTTTTAAGATTATGTCTTATCTCTGGCTTTCTACAATTTGTTTATAAGATGCCCTTGTGTGGGTCTTTTCAGTTTATCCTACATAGAATTCACCAAGCTTCTCAGATATTTATATTCATGTATTTGATCAAACTTGGGAGTTTTTAAGTCATTATCGCTTCATATTTTATCTCTGCAGATGTCTTTATTCTCTTTATGTGACTCCCATAGTGTGTATATTAGTTGACTTGATGGTGTCCACAATTCCCGTATGTTCTCTTTAAGCTTTTTCAATTTCTTTTTTTCTTTTGGTTCCTCAGACTGAATAATTTCAGTTGTACTGTCTTCGGTGTTGCAGATTATTTCTTCTGCTGGTTCAAGTTTGCCTTGAATTACTCTGGGGAATTTTTCATTTCAGTTACTGCACTGTTTAGTTGCATAATTTTCTGGCTTCTTTTTATATTTCTTGAATCTTAACTGATATTTCCAGTCATAACTTTCTTGAATTTTTCCATGTTTTTCTTTAGTTCTTTGAGCATCTTCAAGATGATTGTCTTTGAAGTCTGTAAAGTCGGATTGCCATAACGTCTTTCTAAGGTACATTTTCTGTTAATTTATTTCTCCCTTTGAATACTTAAATAGGTCATACTTTCCTGTTTCTTTATATGAGGTGATTTTTTGTGTAAAACTGGATATTTCTATCTAATAATGTGAAAACTCTGGGAATCACATTTTCCCCTGATCAATAGTTTATTGTTTTTGTTTGCAAGTTTTGTTTGTTTATTGTTGTAACCCATCTCTGTGCTGAAGATGATCCTGAGGTACAAATTTTAGGTTTCCTCAAATGTCTTCTGAGCATGTGTGATGAATTTATAATGTATTCCCTATACACAGTTGCTTTTGAAAGTCTTGGTACTTAATGTCACACTCCCAAAAAAGGAAACAAAACTTAGAAGGGGCGTTAGGAAATGGTACTTTAAATCCCCTGGAAGTCACTTCAGGTGAAGGGGAGGTACTTGCAATAGTGGGAGGAGGTGCCACGGCAGTGGCTGCCTGCCTGTTCGTGTGTAACTGTAATCACAAGCAGCAGTTGGTGAGAACATAGGTTCCTTATATTTAGAGGACAGAGTCCTTATTGCCCATCCTTGCTCCCCCAAGTTGCACGCAAGCCACAGTGGGGGAATGTGTACATGACTTTGGGTATGGAATGAGTAACCACTTCCAAACTAACAGCTGAAATTGAGCAAAATTAACATATTTTAACAACTAAGACTTTCCTGAAATTTGCAAGCCTTCAATAGACTCCAGAGTTCCAGACTAGTTTTATCAGGCAAATTGATTCTTTGTAATTATTGTAGGAGAAAAGTTTCCTAGTGTTTCTAACTCTACCATCTTCTCAGAAATGCTATTTATCTGGTATTTCAAAGTTTGGATTTAGTTCTTTGACACTGAAAACTTGTGAAGATGATTATAAGGAAGTCAGTATCCCTCTTTTCCTTTTCTGAAATAAAATAGATCATTAAGCAATGATAATATCTTCAATTGTTATACCCTACTTACTAGGAAGGGACAAATTGTAAGGCTCTTTTTTTTGTCTCCAGATTATGTAGTTTGGGTTTAATCTGAGCTCCACAAGAAGTTCAATATATATTTCCTTTCTTTAGAAATTATGTTTTAAATACATTTAAAGAAAGAAAAGTACAAATCAAAGCTTCATTCTAGCTTCTACCATGATATAAACCTAGACAATGTATTAAAAAGCAGAGACATTACTTTGCTTACAAAGATCCATATAGTCAAAGATATGTTTTTTTTTTTTTTTTCCAGTAGTCATGTATGGTTGTGAGACCTGGACAATAAAAGAGGCTACACCACAGGCCTTCAAACTGTAGTATTGTAGAAGACTCTTGAGAGTCCCTTGGACAGCAAGGAGGTCAAACCAGTCATTCCTAAAGGAAATCAACCCTGAATATCCATTAAAAGGACTGATGCATAAACTGAAGTTGCAATACTTTGGCCACCTGAGTTGAAGAGCTGACTCACTGGAAAAGACCCTGGTGGTGGGAAAGATTGAAGGTAGGAGGAGAAGGGGATGACAGAGTATGAGATGTTTGGATGGCATCACTGGCTCAATGGATTTGAGCAAGCTCCAGGAGATGGTGAAGGACAAGAAAGGCTGGCGTGCTGCAGTCCATGGGGGGGTCACAAAGAATTGACACGAATAAGCAACTGAACAACAACCATAATTTAATAAGTCAAAAATGACTCAGAAACATGTGTGTTACATTTCATTGGAACTTTCCCAGAATCAAAAGTTAAGAAAGATAAGTTTTTGCAAATTAATTTGTATTTTTCTAACTGTAATTGTTTAAAAATTTTTAGAGTTAAAAGGCAAAACACAGCTGATTTGACACATTCAAAATTACTGGAATATATTTTTAAAACATTCCTTTGGAAGGTGTGGCACAAGTAGGCTCTTCTCCTGTCTGTTAGTAATCTCCTTGAAGTCTTTGATCAAGTCATTACTGTTACTGAAACTCCATCTGCTTCTAAAAACTTCCCAAACTACTCTATTTTAATGGGTAAACTCCTAAATATAGAATTCTTAGGACTTGTAAAGTTTTAAAGTTTAGCATGTAATGCCAAGCTCCCAGGATAACTACTTACCATGAATCAGTAGTGATGACAAATCACTTTTATTTAATTCATCTTGGGAATCAACTGCTTTAAAATAAAACATATAATCCCTTCCAAAATATTTCTAAACTGTGTCCACGTACTAAAGGGAACTAGAGATTTGGGGCAATTATCTGGATGAGTTTGGTCTTAAATTTCTCTTGCATGGATCATGATACTTAACAGAGCCAAAGTGTACTTCAGACTTTACTTATTGTAGGAAAAAAACAAGTGAGTAAGCCTTTACTGACTAGACTTTTGGAAAAAAGTTTTCCTGTGGCCCATGGAAGAAAGTAGAAATTTAGCTCACATTGTACTGTGCTTTCAAATGAAACAACTTAAATAAACTCTAACACATTCAATTGCCTAGCCTATATCTGCAACCTTCTATATCATCAAGATAGTACTAATGCTAATGATAATGATGCTCAGTGTCCCAGAAGTTTATTAACAGCATTTGCATTGGCATTTTTGTTTAGTAAGGCAGGAAATTTCCCCAAAGCTCTTTGGAAAATACATCTAATAGGAAATAAAGAAGAAAAAGAGAACAGAATTTTCTTATTTTTAATAAATAAAATTCTAATAAATATGTTAGTAAAAGTATCATTTTTATACCTGATAAGAATATCAAATCCCTTAAAATATAGAGTGGATGTGACAAATAGATTCAAGGGATTAGATTTGATAGACAGAGTGCCTGAAGAACTGTGGATGGAGGTTCGTGACATTGTACAGGAGGCAGGAATCAAGACCATTCCCAAGAAAAAGAAATGCAAAAGGTAAAAAGATTGTCTAAGGAGGCCTTACAAATAGCTGAGAAAGAAGAGAAGCTAAAGGCAAAAGAGAAATGGACAGATCTACCCATCTGAATGCAGAATTCCAAAGAATAGCAAGGAGAGATAAGAAAGACTTGCTCAGTGATGAGTGCAAATAAATAAAGGAATACAATAGAATGAGAAAGACTAGGAATCACTTCAAGAAGATTAGAGATACCAAGGGAATATTACACACGAAGCTGGGCACAATAAAGGACAGAAACAGTATGGACCTGACAGAAGCAGACAATATTAAGAAGAGGTGGCAAGAATACACGGAAAAAAACTATACAGAAAGATCTTAATGACCCAGATAACCACGATGGTGTGATCACTCACCTAGAACCAGACATCTTGCAGTCTGAAGTCAAATGGGCCTTAGGAAGCATCACCACGAACAAAGCTAGTGGAGGTAATGGAATTCCAGTTGAGCTATTTCAAATCCTAAAAGATGCTTTGAAAGTGCTGCACTCCATGTGTAGGCAAATTTGCAAAGCTCAGCAGTGGCCATAGGACTGGAAAAGATCAGTTTTCATTCCAGTCCCAAAGAAAGGCAAACTACCACACAATTGTACTCATCTCACGTGCTAGCAATTTGATGTACAAAATTCTCCAAGCTAGGCTTCAACAGTAGGTGAACCATGAACTTCCAGATGTTCCAGATGTTCAAGCTTGATTTAGAAAAGCCAGAGGAACCAGAGATCAAATTGCCAATGTCTGTTGGATCATCAGAAAAGCAAGAGAATTCCAGAAAAACATCTGCTGCTGCTGCTGCTGCTGCGTCACTTCAGTCATGTCTGACTCTGTGCGACCCCATGGACGGCAGCCCACCAGGCTCCCCCGTCCCTGGGATTCTCCAGGCAAGAACACTGGAGTGGGTTGCCATTTCCTTTTCCAATGCATGAAAGTGGAAAGTGGAAAGTGGAAAGTGAAAGTGAAGTCGCTCAGTAGTGTCCCACTCTTCGCGACCCCATGGACTATAGCCCATCAGGCTCCTCCGTCCCTGGGATTCTCCAGGCAAGAACACTGGAGTGGGTTGCTATTTCTTTTTCCAATGCATGAAAGTAAAAAGTGAAAGTGAAGTCACTCAGTTGTGTCTGACTCTTCCCGAATCCATGGACTGCAGCTTACCAGGCTTCTCCATCCATGGGATTTTCCAGGCAAGAGTACTGGAGTGGGGTGCCATTGCCTACTTCTGCTTTATTGACTATGCCAAAGCCTTTGACTGTGTGGATCACAACAAAATGTGGAAAATTCTTCAAGAGATAAGAATACCAGAAAACCTTACTTGCCTCCTGAGAAATATTTATGCAGGTCAAGAAGCAACAGTTAGAACAAGATATGAAGCAACAGACTGGTTCCAAATTAGGAAAGAAGTAGGTCAAGCCTGATACTGACACCTTGTTTATTTAACTTATATGCAGAGTACATCATGTGAAATGCCAGGATGAATAAAGCACAAGCTGGAATCAAGATTGCCAGGAGAAATATCAATAACCTCAGATATGCAGATGACACCACCCTTATGGCAGAAAGCAAAGGTGAACTGAAAAACATCTTGATGAATGTGAAAGAGGAAAGTGAAAGTTTAGGCTTTAAAACTCAATATTCAGAAAACTAAGATCATGGCACCTCGTCCTGTCATTTCATGGCAAATAGATTCGGAAACAATGGAAACAGTGAGAGACTCATTTTGGGGTTCCAAAATTACTGTACATGGTGACTACAGCCATGAAATTAAAAGACACTTGCTCCTTGGAAGAAAAGCTATGACCAACTTATATAGCATATTACAAAGCACAGACATCACTTTGCCAACGAAGGTCCATTTAGTCAAAACTATGGTTTTTCCAGCAGTCATGTGTGGATGTGAGAGTTGGACTATAAAGAAAGTTGAGCACCAAAGAACTGATGCTTTTGAACTGTGGTGTTGGAGAAGACTCTTGAGAGTCCCTTGGACAGCAAGAAGATCCAACCAGTGCATCCTAAAGGAAATCAGTCCTGAATATTCATCTGAAGAACTGATGCTGAAGCTGAAACTCCAATACTTTGGCCACCTGATGCAATGAACTAACTCATTTGAAAAGACCCTGATGCTGGGAAAGATTGAAGGCAGGAGAACCAGGGGACGACAGAGGATAAGATGGTTGGATGGCATCACTGACTCGATGGACATGAGTTTGAGCAAGCTCAGGGTGTTGGTAATGGACAGGGAAACTTGCTGTGCTGCAGTCCATGGGGTCGCTAAGGATAAAATACATCTGAGTGACTGAACTGAGCGGAAGAATATCTTTTATATATATATATATTTTTAAGTTAGGCTTCATTGATAAAGCAAAATGCCAAAGGAAGAAAGTGCAAACTTCCTTGCCAGGCAGTGGATTTGTCCAAATAATGGTAAGCACTTAATAGAGTGAAATATGTTCCAGTCAAAAGGTCCAGATTCCTATATTAATTAAGATTATTAGAAGAGATTTTCTATCCTAATGAAGATAGGTTAGTTTAAATTAAAAAGTGAACTGGTTGTATATGTCTTTGTCTCTTAATTCATGGCTTGACTGTTGCCAATGGCCCTCACTAGTTCTTTATGCATCATGTCTTGCTTTACCTATACCTAAATGAAAATAATCTGTGTATTTAAAAAGATGAGTTTTGTTGATGTGAAATTTATAAGAATGCACGGCTTCTTGCAGACAGTTGTTGGGCTTGGGTGAAGACTATTGGAAGAACACTAAGACTAAGACTATGATCTTGATATCTGAAAAGGTATAAAGTGTATGCAGAAGTCAACAGAATTCTGTAAAGCAATTTTCCTTCAATTAAAAAGTAAATTAATTTAAAAAAGAGAATATGACTCAGAGATCTGCAAGCAGTGTAGGTTCACAGGAAGACAAGAAAAAGAAATGGAGAACTGTAGAGCATATGGGGAAGAAATGAGAACAGGAGATAAAAATAACTGTCAATGCAAGTAAGGATGTATAAAAAGAAGTTCCAAAGACACTGAGTGTTATTCATCAGGTGAAGCAGCCAATGTAGAGTCACCTGAAGTCTTAACCCAGGCATTGTATTTGAAGCCTTGCCAAGGATAATAACTAAGAATAATTGTCTAACCTACTGTGGGTGGGGCTGAAGCAGGGCAGAGTTGTAAAGTCAGCTTATGTTAAATCAAAATTCAAAATTTGAATGAAAGTGAATTCATATGTTAGTGTTTCTGAAAAGTTTGTAGTCCATGATTCTTCATAAGTTAGATAATTGTTTCTTCTCAAATGAATGGGTGATTGATTGTGTAATATCCTTTGGGTATTGTTTTGGAGAAATAGAAAGGAGAAGTATAGGGAAGATAAAACTGGCTCTAGTTCTTTTTGCTTCTCCAGTGAATAACCTATGTATAATTGTGTTACAAGGAAAGGTAGTAAAACAGAATTTCTTGGTTCAAAACACACACACACACACACACACACACACACACACACACACAAACCCAATAAATCATATAATGCAAACCACAGCCAGATTGTTTCCTTCTTTCCTTTATTTCCTAATGTTATTCCTTCATGTACTTACTCAGTCCATAAGTATGTATTGATTATTTACTATGTTGTGCCAGACATTGTGTCAATTCAGTCACTTCAGTTCAGTTCAGTTCAGTCGCTCAATCATGTCCGACTCTGCGGCCCCATGAATCACAGCACACCAGGCCCCCCTGTCCATCACCATCTCCCGGAGTTCACTCAGACTCATGTTCATCTAGTCAGTGATGCCATCCAGCCATCTCATCCTTGGTCATCCCCTTCTCCTCCTGCCCCCAATCCCTCCCAGCATCAGACTCTTTTCCAATGAGTCAACTCTTTGGCATGAGGTGGCCAAAGTACTGGAGCTTCAGCTTTAGCATCATTCTTTCCAAAGAAATCCTAGGGCCTATCTCCTTCAGAAAGGACTGGTTGGATCTCCTTGCAGTCCAAGGGACTCTCAAGAGTCTTCTCCAACACCATAATTCAAAAGCATCAATTCTTTGGTGCTCAGCCTTCACAATCCAACTCTCACACCTATATATGACTACTGGAAAAGCCATAGCCTTGACTAGATGGACCTTAGTTGGCAAAGTAGTCCTCTTTGTGACCCCATGGACTGCAGCACGCCAAGCCTCCCTGTCCTTCACTAACTCCCAGAGCTTACTCAAACTTATGTCCATAGTGTCAGTGATGCCATCCGACCATCTCATCCTCCGTTGTTGCCTTTAATCTTTGTCCCTGAGTTTAATCTTTCCCAGCATCAGGGTCTTTCAAATGAGTTGGTTCTTCGCATGAGGTGGCCAAAGTACTGGAGTTTCAGCTCCAGCATCATTTCTTCCAATGAATATCCAGGACTGATTTGCTTTAGGATGGACTGGTTGAATCTTCTTGTTGTCCAAGGGACTCTCAAGAGTCTTCTCCACTACCCCAAAAGCATCAGTTCTTTGGTGCTCAACTTTCTTTACAATCCAACTCTCACATCTATATGTGACTACTGGGACAGCCATAGCTTTGACCAGATGGACCTTTGTTGACATTGTGTTAGGCACTGAGAATAGAATGTTGAACAAAAACTAATACATGTTCCCTGATGTTTGGGGCATAACATTTCAAAGAAGGATAGTGACAAAGTGAATCAAGAAATTGATTAGTTTTTAATTGTAATAAGTGTTTTGTTGGATAAAGAAAAGAGTGGGAACAACAACAAGAACCTAGCTTATACAAGCTAGCCATGAAGACATGTTCTATTTAGAATCTCTCCGACTATTAATTTGGATAAGTAACAATGAATCTCACAAGTAGGTGGTGGAAGTACACAGTTTGCAACACAAACTTTTTTTTTTTTATCTTTTTGCTGTATTTTCTTTGAAAATACTTAAGTATAAACCATGAGGTGCAATACTCAGTTCAGTTCAGTTCAGTCGCTCAGTCGTGTCCGACTCTTTGCGACCCCATGAATCGCAGCACGCCAGGCCCCCCTGTCCATCACCAACTGCTGGAGTTCACTCAGACTCATGTTCATCTAGTCCCATCGAGTCAGTGATGCCATCCAGCTATCTCATCCTCTGTCGTCCCCTTCTTCTCCGGCCCCCAATCCCTCCCAGCATCAAAGTCTTTTCCTAAATCCACTTACATCCAATTCTTTGCCTACTCCACATCTGCAAGCAAACAGTTGAATTTTCATGAGAAAATTGTGTCACAAAGGTGATCAACCTGGAAACCATGACCAGGAACTGTAAATGGGCTCCTGATACTGTAAACTAATAAAACTACACTTTCCAATCTTCCCATTCTTCTATCTCCTTAAAGACTTCATACTCCTCTTATTTCCTAACCCTCCAATACTTCTTATTCACCTTCACTTTCAGTGGATGACGTTGCTGAGAAAATGTAAAGATTCAGAATAGAACTTTCATAAAGTCCAAACACATCAATTCAATGTTGGTGGCTCCAAGGGATAGTAGAAATAATTGTCCGCTGGTGAAAATGATAGTGCTCAAGACAAGTATTTAGGGAGATCCCCTTCATGCATCACAGGCTTGTCATGGCAAAGGGGCTTGCATAATTCAATGAAGTCATGATCATGCCATGCAGGGGAACCCAAGCCAGAAGGGCCATATTGGTCCAGTGGACAAAATGTGGTCCACTGGAGAAGGAAGTGGCAACCCATTGCAGTATTCTTCCCTGGGGAATGCCATGGAAAGTATGAAAAGCCAAAATGACAAAATGACCTCAATTTGTTTCCAAGCCAAGCTATTGAAAATCACAGTAATCCAAGTCTATGTGTCAACCACTGATGCTGAAGAAGCTGAAGTTGACTGGTTCTATGAAGACCTACAACAACTGTTAGGAAAAACACCAAACAGAGATATCCTTTTTGGGATTGGAATGCAAAAGTAGGAAGCCAAGAGATACTGAGAATAACAAGCAAGTTTGGACTTGACGACAAAATGAGGCAAAGGCTAACATTTTTGTCAAGAAAACACACTATTTATAGAAAACACACTTTTCCAATGACCCAAGAGACAGCTTTAAATATGGACATCCCTAGATGATCAATGCCCAAATCAGAATGATTATAGCCTTTGTAGCCAAAGATGGAGAAGCTCTAAACAGTCAGCAAAAACAAGACCTGGAGCTGGCTGTGGTTCAAATCATGAGCTCCTTATTGAAAAATGCAGTCATAAATTAAACAAAGTAGGGAAAACCACTAGACCATTCAGGTATGATCTAAATCAAATCTCTCATGCTTATGCAGTGGAAATGACACATAGATTCAAGAGATTAGATCTGGTAGAGAGAATGCCTGAAGGACTATGGACAGAGGTTCATAACATTATACAGGAGATGGTGACCAAAACCATCCCAAAGAAAATGAAATGCAAGAAGGCAAAAGTGGTTGTCTGAGGAGGCTTTACAAATAGCTGAGGAAAGAAGAGAAGTGAAAGGCAGAGGACAATGGGAAGGATATACTCAACTAAATGCAGAGTTCCAGAGAAGAGCAAGGAGAAAAAGATGGCCTTCATAGATGGACGATGCAAAGAAATGGAGGGAAACAATAAAATGGTGGACACTGAGACCTCTGCAGAAAAACTGGAGATATCAAGGAAAAATTACATGCAAGGTTTGGCATGATAAAGGACAGAAACAGTAAGGACCTAACAGAAGCAGAAGAGATTGAGAAGAGGTGGCAAGAATACACAGAAGAGCTATACAAAAAAGGTCTTAATGACCCAGGTAACCAAAATGATAAGATCACTCGCCTAGAACGAGACATCCTGAAATGTTCACTCAAGTGCACCTTAGGAAGCATTAGCAAGAACAAAACTAATGGAGGTGATGGAATTCCAGAAGGGTTGCTTAAAATCCTAAAAGATAATGCTGTTAAAGTGTTGCACTTAATATATTAGCAAATTTGGAAAACTCAGTAATGGCCACTGGACTAAAAAAGGTCAATTTTCATTCCAGTCTCAATGAAGGGCAATGCCAAAGAATATTCAAACTACTGTACAATTGTGTTCATTTCAAATGCCAGCAAAATTATGCTCAAAATCCTTCAAGCTAGGTTTCAGTAGTACAAGAACCAAGAAATTCCAGATGTATAAGCTGGGTTTTGAAGAGGCAGAGGAACCAGAGATCAAATTGCCAACATTCACTGGATCATGGAAAAAGTAAATGAATTCCTGTATAACATCTACTTTTGTTTCATTTACTATGCTAAAGTCTTTGACTGTGTGAATTGCAGCAAACTGGATATTTCTGTCTTCTGAGAAACCTGTATGCTGGTCAAGAAGCAACAGTTAGAACTGGGCATGGAACAACTGACTGGTTCAAAGTTGGGAAAGGAGTATGATAAGGCTGTATATTGTTACCTTGCTTATTTACCTTGTATGCAGAGTACATCATGTGAAATGCTGGGCTGGAAGAATTACAAGCTGGAATCAAAATTGCTAGGGGAAATATCAACAACC
This sequence comes from Neotragus moschatus, assembly GCA_006410615.1. Taxonomy (NCBI): domain Eukaryota; kingdom Metazoa; phylum Chordata; class Mammalia; order Artiodactyla; family Bovidae; genus Neotragus; species Neotragus moschatus. The sequence continues at coordinate 1,169,543 of SJYA01000072.1, read as the reverse complement.
TAAGATATGCAGATGATACCACTCTAGTGGCAGAAGGTGAAGAGGAACTAAAGAGCCTCTTGATGAGAGTGAAAAAGGAAAGTGAAAAAGCTGCCTTCAAACTCACCATTCAAAGAACTAGGATCATGGATCTGGATCCATCACTTATGTCAAACAGAAGGAGGAAAAGTGGAAGTAATGACAAATTTTATTTTCTTGGGCTCTAAAATCACTTTGGACAGTGACTGCAGCCATGAAATTAAAAGAAGCTTGCTCCTTGAAAAGAAAGCTGTGACAAACTTAAACAGCATATTAAAAAGCAGAGACGACACTTTGCCATCAAAGGTCCATATAGTTGAAACTATAGTTTTTCCAGCAGTCACATACAGGTGTGAGAGTTGGACCATAAAGAAGGCTGAGTACTGAAGAATTATTGCTTTTTGAATAGTGGTTCAGGAGCAGACTTTTGAGAGTACCTTAGAAACCAAGGAGTTCAAGCCAGTTAATATTCAATCCTGAATATTCATTGGCAGGACTGTTGTTGAAGCTGAAGCTCCTAATACTCTGGGAACCCTTCTGTGAAGAACTGACTCATTGGAAAAGACCCCAGTGCTGGGAAAGACTGAAGGCAATAGGAGAAGGAGATAGCAGATGAAGATATGGTTAGCAAGCATCACCCACTCAATGAACATGAAATTGAGCAAACTCCAGGAGACAGTGGAGAACAGAGGAGCCTGGCATGCTGCAGTCCATGGGGTTGCCAAGAGTCAGACATGACTTAGTGACTGAAAAACAATTTACAGAGGTGACATAGCCTTACTCCTACGAGAAAGGCCTACATTTTTCATGCATGGGTCGAAATCTAGATTCTTTTGTTAATGCGAACCATTGGCCCTTGTCTGCTTCTGTAGCCTAACCAAATGACAATATGTGCTGTCTCAACCCTCAGAACAGAAAGGCATCATCCATCTTGGAGCACTGGAGGGAAGATAGTGGACTTTCCCCATGCTACAGGAAGAGACTGAATTGCTTTATATACCCATGTGCTCTTAGATTCTGAGAAGTATTTAATCCAACACTTTTTCATTGCCAATGGCTATTTGTTCAAAGTACAGAGCAATCACTGCAATGCTAAATAAGTTGAGAGTAATTTGGAACAAATAGATTTGTTTTTGTTTGTTTGGGAATTATAATATCTACTCACACGGAGCAAATCCATGGAGAGAAAAGGTTCTGTGGAAATAACTAGACTACTATTGGGAAACTGTTGGAGGAACTAGATCTCAGAAATCTACCTAACTTTAAGTGTATGGTTCATGGAAAAGAGCACTAAAAGCTAGTAGAGTCAACTTCTTGGGGAAAACACGTGCAAGGCTTTCTTATTTAAAGTAGGTCACAAAATATTGTGTTCTTTTAGTTTCTTATAAAATTCCCATGAAGTGAAAGTAAAAGTCACTCAGTTATGTATGACTCTTTGTGACCCTATGGACTATACAGTCCATGGATTTCTCCAGGCCAGAATATTGGAGTGGGTAGCCTTTCCCTTCTCCAGGGGATCTTCCCAACCCAGGGATCAAACCCAGGTCTCCAGCATTGCAGGAGGATTCTTTACTAGTTGAGCCACAAGTCCAGTAATACAGCTTATATCATATTGCCCCACTCTCTGCTTTTCTCTATCCTGCCTGCTTCACACAATGGCCCTTCAAAACAAATAGAGAGGATATTATAAGCCTATCTGGGCTTCACCTCATCAACATGCACAGATAGCCCTTACTGAACAGACTAATTCCATGTAAGGCTAATGCTTACATCTGCAGGAGAAGCTTTCCCAACCAGCCTAGAGATTTAAAGGATGATCTGTGTTTCTAAAACAACATAGCTGGTAATTTATTTATTTTTCTTTCTGTTCAGTCTCCAGTTCTTCAAGAAGTTATACCCACCTTGAACCCCAAACTTTCAGCTCTACCAACTTCCCCAGACAGAGCTGAGCTGGATGATGTTTTAGGCTAGAAGGGCTTTCTGGATACCTCACCATGTTAGAGAACAGAGTGAGGCAGAGAGATCCAGTAGAGGTTAAAGGGTCTTCTTGAGGAGAGGGCATCCTATGTGAGCAGGCATCACACTCCTTTTGGGGGAGGGGAAGCTTCAATTTCCATAATATAATTGCTCTGGGAAATTTTGGCAAAAGAAAAAATTTCTACAACTGTCAATTCAACCTTTGTCTATTATTCTATAGAAAAGCACTTTCTATGGAGTACATCTTCCGTGTCATTTGTAGGTCATGTTTGCACAGCTACTCCACCTGTGTTTATTTGGCAATTCCAATGTTTGTTTAATCATAATGTGCCAAGAAGGAAAACTAAAAACTTGTAGAGAAAATTGCAAAGTGACAGAAAAAGAGAATAAAGAGATTCTTAGACTGACCTGTAATAACCCTATGGAAGAGCATTTTACATGGCACTGTCAGTGATTTCTGAAGAATGCCAAAGATTCTTTTTTTTTTCCCGACATTGACAAACTGGGGAGTTCTGGGTTCATGAGAATGAGTTACCACTTGCATACTAAGTTTATAGCCTGTCTCTGGTGCAGCTTTTATCAAAGATGTTAGGCAGAAAGAATGCTCTGTCTCTTTCTCATTGTGTTTATCTCCATTGTATTCCCACATGTGTTGTTAGTAGAGAAAATTATTTATCACTGTAATTTTGCTTCCAGCAAGTTCTAATTATAGCACTTCGGCAGAGAGAATACTGACAGAATTTTGTTGTTGAGCAGCTCATGGAAAGGGCTGAATTATTCTTGTTTCATCAACTATTGTAGAAAAGTTCAAATGAGAGAGGACTGAAATTCTCCCAATATGTACAATGAGCTATTAGTTGAAATAAGGTCATTCATTTCACTTTTTGTTGTTTCCCTATTGTAAGTGGCATTATATTGCATCCATTGCATTCATTCCAAACTTATGTATGTCTTTTAATTAATGTGTGAATTCTGAATGTTATTCATTATCCATTGAATTTAAAGGTTAAAACAGTTTTTCTTAAAACACAGATATTTTTATTTTTTTGGACTGAATGATTTGGAAAAGAAATTGACTTAACATTTTCCTGATGATGTTTAATTGTCCTTACTGCTATATCTAATTTATAAAATCATCTGTGTGCTATAGTAATCTCTGCTAAAGGCTAGAGCTTATGGCAGATTATTCTATTAGTTTTGAGATTATTATACCAAATCACATACCATATACAAAATTGACTGTTAATGAATGTATCTCAAATAAAAAATAGAAATTTAAAGGTAAACTGAAACTGAAAATGGAATACTGAATGTGAAATCTGACCTACCTGAACAAACAAGAATTTTCAAAGAGAAATATCACCTAAAATGACTACTATTATTTCTATTAGATTTTATATGTATTTTATATGTCTCTAATTTTTTTCTTGAATTTTAATTTTGTCTTTTAATGTAATCTTAAAAATAAGCTAGACTGGTTTTGTTTTTGTGTTTTTGGAGAAGAAAAGAATGATATTTTTTTGTTTTTTTTGAAGTGTGGGTTTCAGATAAATGCATTTTCTTCATTGAACAGAGTGGTCAAATTGAGACTAGATAGAGAAATCATAGAGAGCTGAGGGTTAGGAGAATTAAGGTCTTAATGAGTAGGAATTTAGCAATGGCCCTTTGATAGAGAACTCAAGATATACTGCCATCAAAAATTTTAGTTACCCACTCCCCTTAAGGGTTTTTCTGGGAACCAGAATTAACTAGCAACTGAAATTTCTGGGCAAAAACCTAAAAGCTGTCCTTTTCGTAGGTTATTTTCTTATAACAAAATGTTAGATTAAGATGCCTCTCTTAAGATGTCTCTTTATGCTTTTGGTTTCCTGATATTTGTCAACCTTTGTTAACTGTGAAATTCACCAACTGATGCTTTTGTTTTAAAGGCCAGATTACCATACTCCATACTAACTTCTCAACTTATGTGAAATTACATTTTCTACTATATCACATAAAAATAAAAAATTTCACTTTGCTAACTTTATTTTGGCTTTACCCATTAAACCAGGCCCTATCATTCATGTATAAAATCCAGGAATATTTTTGTCTCATTCATATGCAATATTTTAAAATTCATACTCCATGTCAGAAATTTGTAGACTAATAAAGAACATAAGAAGTATATAAATGGAAAGCAGAATATAATTTCTAGACATTATTGAAATTAGGGGGTATAATGAAGAAATACATTTGTGAAAATAATGCTAGGTATCTAGAAAATTCTCATAAAAAATGGATTTCTCAATAATGTGTTGAAGCATAAGTAGCAGTTCAATACATAAGCAGAGATGGAAGTCTTAGGAAATGAGAACTGGTTAGTTGGCATGTATTCCAATCAGAGCAAAGCATGTGAGAACAGTGTGACACTGGAAAGCCCAGGCAATGTGTTCAAAATGGAAGCAATCTGGTTTGGCAAAGCCTTCAATATTCCCTGGTGACTCAGACGGTAAAGAATCTGCCTGTAATTTGGGAGATCTGGGTTCAATTCCTGGGTCAGGAAGATCCCCTGAAGGAGGAAATGGCAACCCACTCCAGTTTTCTTGCTGGGAGAGTATCTTGGACAGAGGAGCCTAATGGGCTACAGTCTATGCGGTTGCAAAGAGTTGGACAAGACTGAGCGACTAACACACACACACACACACACACATACACACACACACACACAGCAAAAAAGAACTTTGAAAGGTGGCAAAAGATCAAAAGATCACAGGAGATCTTAAAAATAAACTACAGAATTTGCAATACATTTAGGAGGTCATGGGGCAGGTCTGAATGATGTCACAATTTTGTGAGCGAAAGTGTGCAATTAGAGCAGTCCAGAACATTTGTGAAGAGAGGACTACAAGGCAAGACTTTTCATTTAGAAACACAGTGTTCTTCCTCTTTCTCAAAGTGACCATACAGCTTTTTTATCACTATTTCTCTAAAGGTGCAGTTGCCATTAGCCACGAACGTGAAACAGTATCACTTACATATACATAGGCTTGCACTCTTTTTGCCCCTACTGTTTTGCTCGGAAACTCTTTTTCTGTCTTCTTCCTCTCCGCTCCTAGCACCAGCATGCCAGGTTCCTCATGTGACATTGCTACTACCAGGTAACTCCTTCCATCTACTTCTTAGTTTCTTCGCATTTGGAAATATTCGTTGCTGTGGCACAGTGCTGCTGCTGCTGCGAAGTCGCTTCAGTCGTGTCCAACTCTGTGTGACCCCATAGATGGCAGCCCACCAGGCTCCTCCTTCCGTGGGATTCTCCAGGCAAGACCACTGGAGTGGACTGCCATTTCCTTCTCCAGCTATAGCCCAGTAATCTCATCCAAAAAAAGAAGGATTGAGAGATTCATTTCATTATCCTAGATATTCTCTAGGTAACAGAGATGATGGAAACAAAAATACTACATATTAGGCTAACAGTCTAGTTAGAGAGTAAATGTCTGTGGAGAGAGAAGCTAAAACTAAGACACAACACCATCAGCACCGTAATATGCGTGTGTGCATATATATGTCTATGTGTCTGTATTTATGTGTGTGGATGCGTGTATAGATGGTCTGAAGCGGACATTTAGAGAAGAAAAAGGAGTCATTTTTCCTCAGGATCGTAAGGGAATCTTTCTAAAGAACATCCCATTCAACCTGAATCAGGAGGGATACGCAGAATTCTGAGGATCAGGTGAGAAGAGGGAGGCAAATTGTTTTCGGCGGCGGTGTTACTCCTACAGAAAGTGTGGCCTGAGCAAAAGGATGCAGAGACACTGAAAACATATTTATAGAAGGGAAATCAGCTTAATTGGGCTGAAATATAAGATGTGGGTATAGGAATATCTGAATCAAGGGTTATGAGTTTTAGAGCCAGACGCTAAAAGGGAAGAATGTAGAGGTATATTCAATGGACTATGTCAAGCCTTTAAACATATTTGAATAGAAAATTCCAAGATTACTGATTCGCTTTATAGTTTTAATAACAGTGATATAAATATGAACTGCAGAGGACCAAGCTATGGCAGGAGAAGGAAATGGCAACCCACTTCAGTATTCTTGCCTGGAAAATCCCATGGACAGAGGAGCCTGATGGGCTACATGGGGTCGCAACAGAGTCAGATATAATTTAGTGACTAAACAACAAAACTATAGCAATATGCAGGTAAAAAGCTCTGAGAAGCTGAAATTGTTGGCAATAGGAATACAAAGGAATTTACTATAAGATATAGAAGATTTCTAACACTATGCTATGAATTAAATATTATCTACTATTTAGAAAGCCATCAATGTACATTTTGCAAAAGATTGCTAATGACTAGCAAATACCCAAGTGAAGTTACTCATACTATTTGTAAACCAATATACTTGGTATTTAAGTGCCCACTTAATTTTTGTGTTACATCTTGCTTTTTAATTGAGAAAGAACTGATATTTTGGGGATTACTAAAAATTGTGCTTTCTCATATATTATGAAAATACCTCTATGAAAAACCAATTAATCTAATTTCAAGAAGCGAAAACAGNTACATGGGGTCGCAACAGAGTCAGATATAATTTAGTGACTAAACAACAAAACTATAGCAATATGCAGGTAAAAAGCTCTGAGAAGCTGAAATTGTTGGCAATAGGAATACAAAGGAATTTACTATAAGATATAGAAGATTTCTAACACTATGCTATGAATTAAATATTATCTACTATTTAGAAAGCCATCAATGTACATTTTGCAAAAGATTGCTAATGACTAGCAAATACCCAAGTGAAGTTACTCATACTATTTGTAAACCAATATACTTGGTATTTAAGTGCCCACTTAATTTTTGTGTTACATCTTGCTTTTTAATTGAGAAAGAACTGATATTTTGGGGATTACTAAAAATTGTGCTTTCTCATATATTATGAAAATACCTCTATGAAAAACCAATTAATCTAATTTCAAGAAGCGAAAACAGAAATTTCAGGAAGTGAGGAAGCCAAAGTAGCACAGCTATTAAATGGACTAGACTAGATAGGATTTAAAACCATATAAAATGCTGCTACCAGGAAGCTGGTGATAGTATTGTTGGATGCAAAGAAATAAATACTTAAGCATGCAATATTTTGCCCTCAGGAAAATTATAGTATGGTAAAAATAAAGAGGCTTCCTAAAATAGATTTCTGTGTTTCTATTATGAATTGAAGTTCAAATGTAAACACAGAAAATTAACTAAATTATAATTAAGTTTAATGTTCTACATTATATCCAGCTCTGCAGGGTTAAAATTATCTCCAGTTTTTCCATAATTTTCCCTTTGCCATAAGCATGGTATAACTCTTGCCTACCCTTGGACTCATAGAATTTTAAATGCCTCTTGGCCTCCTTCCTGAATAACTGGACAAAAACCTTGGTCCTATTTTGGTAACATGAATACCAGAAAAATTGTCTTACTGTTGTTTGGATGCCACAAAACCCTGGGTGGCACCCTGTTGAGAATTTCTATACCAATTTCAAAACTTTCATAATGAGATGATGACTCCATCTCTTCTCATGGCCAACACAAGATTATGTTACAACAATATGAAAAAAAAGTCAGTCCTCTAGTGTCAGCATTCCTACTGTATGCAAGAAAAGGGAGAGCCTGCTGACTCATACAGACTGAAATAGCTAAAGGCAGTACAAAAATACAAACCCAATTTCTAAGGTAAGCAATGAACACTTGATCTTTTCTAGGCATGTGACAGACTTTCAGCTTTTTTCACCTCATATAATAAGAGTAAAATATCTGCATTATTTGGCTGCTTCTGGAAGATAGTACAAAAGAGAGAGAGAGAAAGAATGCATAACCTTTTAACAGGATGCTTTTAAACTAATCATTTCAGTGTGCTCTTTGCAGAGAAAGCTAATATGGTTAGCAACTAAAAAGGAACTTGACGATTTACAGCTCACAATTAAAAGATTTATCAAATTATCAAGCTTTCAAGCATAATTTCAGTTCAGAGGAGAGTGCAAAGAGTGCATGTGTCCCAGAGGAATGGAGAACACTTGCCTGAGGGCGCTCACAGCATGTGCTGCTCTACGGAGTGAATCCCAGTGGCTGTGTGTGTACCTAAGGCTGATACACACTCTTCTCACAAGGAGACTGGATAGATGGAGGGAGGGAGGGAGGGAGGGAGGGAACTTGTGGTTGAGAAAACGATACCTCCCAGTAGACAGACTCCAAATTATTATGCATTTCTGAATAGCTGTGAAAAATCGATTTTTATTTTTTGAAGAGCTTTGCTTTTGGAATTTGACTGTTACCCAATCTAACTGTACCTCCAGAGGTTTGAGGATGGTGGTAACTTGGAAAAGTAAGAATGTATGTGATCAAAATAAAATGAAAAAAAAAAAAGCAGGTTTTTTTTTCTCTGTAATTGAATAGGCCTACAAATCAAAACTGATTTCAAAATTCATCCAGAATCTTTACAAAAGAAAGCTATTTAACAGTGGAGGTTGGCATAAAACCTTAGTCAATGTTATTTAAGGAAACTTTGAAGAGTCTGATGCCAATCTAGTGCTAATGCCAAGACCTACATCAGGAATGTCTGTATCTTCCTGGCATCCCTCTTTGGAGAAGTGGCATCTCATCCATCTTACCTCTTGTCTTATCCTATGGGGAAAATATAAGAAAAATGACTGGAGTGACTAGACATAGATTCATTCCTATGCTTAAAAATGTAATAGTATAGTGTTACCAAAAGCGTAATTGAGGGCTGAAGTGTAAGAGTTTATAGATTAATACATAATCCATTTTCTACTTGAAATTGAAAACGTCTTTCTCTTAAAGCCACATAATTTGGTTCCTTGCAAATAATTTTAAGAATATATTCCAGGTCTTACAGCGAGATACCTATTTATACACAAAGTAGCAAAGTAAAAACAAGATCTAGAGACTGAAAAGAATCAGTTATCTAGCAGCTGTTGGGTAAGCACAACTGAGTGCTACTTTAAATCACACTGATCACTGTAAAATACTTATAGTTTGCTTGTTGATGCTTATAAAACTCCTTCTGACACAATGCAATTACTAATTTTTATTGTCACCCTGGTGTTGTTATTCTGAAGATGACTTACTGAGATGAAGTTGAAACTTTCTCAGAATATTTGTACCAAAGCTGGTAACTTTCCAACCTATTTGTGTTACAAAATTATTACCTCATGAATAAAAGACATCACAATATATACAAATGATGACTAAATGATTATGCTGATTAGGTTATATTATCAATCAAAGTCAACTTTCTAAATCTAATTAATATGTGTGCAGCATATTCTACATAGCAAATTTAATTTGTATTTTAAATGAGACTTCCCTGGTGGCTCAAATGGTAAAGTATCTGCCTACAATGCAGGAGACCCGGGTTCAATCACTGGGTCTGGCAGATCTTCTGGAGAAGGAAATGACAACCCACTCCAGTATTCTTGCCTGGAAAATCCCATGGACTGTGGAACCTGGTAGGCTACAGTCCATGGAGTCACAAAGAGTTGGACACAACTTAGGGACTTCACTTTCACTTTAATTGTGTTAGCTTGGAAGAAAAACTATCACCAACCTAGANAGGAAATGGCAACCCACTCCAGTTTTCTTGCCTGGAAAATCTCATGGACAGAGGAGCCTGGCAGGCTATGGTCCATGCGGTTGCAAAGAGTCAGACAAAATTGAAAGACAGCACACACAAATGCAGGAAAAATGTATAACCAGCAAGGTTAGAAAGAGAACACCTTTAGAACGTGTGACCAAAATCCATACACTATACATGAAATTTAAAATCGAGAAGCATTCTCAGAGGCAAACACAAGATGGGCGAGAACTGACTGTTAAGCTATTGAATATTGTAGAACTGTCATGCAGCTGTCACTCTGTGGTAGAAATATGGAAATCAGAGGTTGAGGTCAACAGTTTAATAAATGAATACTGTGGGCTGGTTANTCTCAGAGGCAAACACAAGATGGGCGAGAACTGACTGTTAAGCTATTGAATATTGTAGAACTGTCATGCAGCTGTCACTCTGTGGTAGAAATATGGAAATCAGAGGTTGAGGTCAACAGTTTAATAAATGAATACTGTGGGCTGGTTAGTAACTAAAGGATAAGCTTGATTTTAGAAAATGCAATTATGCACTATGGCTAGTAGTATCCAGGTAGTGAAGAGAAGTAAGTTATCAGGTCCAAACATGTAAAAAAAATATCTTCAATCTTCCCCCCAAGTATATATGATTATTTCCCCAATAACTGTGGTATTTTAAATTTTTTTTATTAAAGAATAAATGTATTAAGCAAGTGATTTTCTGATGTGTTATTTGGTTTACCAAAGGGACCTACTCCCTAAGAAGGACGAGATTCTGGATTGTAGACTTCCAAGCTCCTCTCTGCATGGAATTCTCCAGGTAGGAATACTGGAGTGGGTAGACATTCCCTTCTCCAGGGGATCTTCCCAACGCAGGGATTGAATCCACAGCATATTCCTTACCATTTGAGCCACTTGGAAAGCCCAGAGATGTCTTAAAGCAATATTTCAGGCAGATTCTTTACCATCTGACCCACTAACCTAATCACAATTAATAATTATTTTTCCAATGACCATCATTTTCACATTAAGTCATTAAGAACCTATTATAGACTGAATGTTTGTGTGCCCATAAAATTCATATGTTGAAATTCTAACCTTCAGGGTGAAGGTATTGGTAAATGAGACCTTGGGAAGAAATTAGGTTAAGATAGGATTGTGAGGGTGGGGCCTTCATACATGGGATTCAGTTCAGTTCAGTTCAGTCACTCAGTCGTTAGTGTCTTTATAATCAGGACAGCTTGTCCTCTCTCTCTCTTTGCTATATGGACATGAGAAGATAAAGTGAGA
>SJYA01000072.1:1090840-1149956 GCA_006410615.1 Neotragus moschatus | reverse complement strand
CTCCAACTCATGTCCATTGTGTCGGTGATACCATCCAACCATCTCATCCTCTGTCGTCCCCTTCTCCTCCTGCCCTCAATCTTCCCCAGCATCAGGATCTTTTCAAATAAGTCAGCTCTTCACATCAGGTGGCCAAAGTATTGGAGCTTTAGCTTCAACATCAGTCGTGCCAATGAACATGCAGGACTGATATCCTTTAGGATGGACTAGTTGGATCTCCTTGCAGTCCAAGGGATTCTCAAGAGTCTTCTCCAACACTACACTTCAAAAGCATCAATTCTTCGGTGCTCAGCGTTCTTTATAGTCCAACTCTCACATCCATACATGACCTTTGGAAAAACCATAGCCTTGACTAGATGGACCTTTGTTGGCAAAGTAATGTCTGTGTTTTTTAATATGCTATCTAGGTTGGTCATAACTTTTCTTCCAAGGAGTAAGAGTCTTTTAGTTTCATGGCTGCAATCACCATCTGCAGTGATTTTGGAGGCCCCCCCACCCCACAAAAAAAGTCAGACACTGCTTCCACTGTTTTCCCATCTATTTCCCATGAAGTGATGGGATCAGACGCCATGATCTTAGTTTTCTGAATGTTGAACTTTAAGCCAACTTTTTCACTCTCCTCTTTCACTTTCATCAAGAGGCTCTTTAGTTCCTCTTCACTTTCTGCCATAAGGGTGGTGTCATCTGCATATCTGAGGTTATTGATATTTCTCCCAGCAATCTTGATTCCAGCTTGTGTTTCTTCCAGCCCAGCATTTCTCATGATGTACTCTGCATATAAGTTAAATAAGCAGGGTGACAATATACAGCCTTGACATACTCCTTTTCCTATTTGGAACCAGTCTGTTGTTCCATGTCCCATTCTAATTGTTGCTTCCTAACCTGAGATCAGTCCTGGGTGTTCTTTGGAAGGAATGATGCTAAAGCTGAAACTCCAGTACTTTGGCCACCTCATGCGAAAAACTGACTCATTGGAAAATATTCTGATGCTGGGAGGGATTGGGGGCAGGAGGAGAAGGAGATGACGGAGGATGAGAGGGCTGGATGACATCGCTGACTCAATGGATATGAGTTTGAGTGAACTCTGAGAGTTGGTGATGGACAGGGAGGCCTGGTGTGCTGCAGTCATGGGTCACAAAGAGTTGGACACGACTGAGTGATTGAACTAAACTGAACCTGCATTCAGATTTCTCAGGAAGCAGGTCAGGTAGTCGGGTATTCCCATCTCTTTCAGAATTTTCCACAGTTTTTTGTGATCAACATAAAGGCTTTGAAATAGTTAAAAAAGCAGAAATAGATATTTTTCTGGAACTCTCTTGCTTTTTTGATGATCTGGCAGATGTTAGCAGTTTGATCTCTGGTTCCCTTGCCTTTTCTAAAACCAGCTTGAACATCTGGATTTCATGGTTCACATATTGCTGAAGTCTGGTTTGGAGAATTTTGAGCATTACTTTACTAGCGTGCGAGATGAGTGCAATTGTGCAGTAGTTTGAGCATTCTTTGGCATTGCCTTTCTTTGGGATTGGAATGAAAACTGACCTTTTCCAGTCCTGTGGCCACTGCTGAGTTTCCCAAATTGGCTGGCATATTTGGAGCAGCACTTTCACAGCATCATCTTTCAGGAGTTGAAATAGCTCAACTGGAATTCCATGACCTCTACTATCTTTATTCATAGTGATGTTTCTTAAGGCCCACTTGACTTCACATTTCAGGATGTCTGGCTCTAGGTGAGTGGCTATATTACATTGAAATTCAAATTCAGAAGCGAGAGAGAAAAAAGATTGAAGAGAGATTCATTTCCCACAGAATGGCACCTAAGGAGTGGTACGCTTTGGCCAGAGTTGCGATTTAAGAACGTATCTGCTTTCCAAAATGTGCCCTGTATGTCTTCCATTATCCACTATATCTTTTTCAATTAAGGAATGCAAGACCCTTTCAAAAAATGTGTGTCATTTAGGACAAATTATAATGTTCTTATATGTACATACTTTTGTGATACGTAACTTTTGAGTGAGTAACTAGAACCTAGCATTGATCTAAGAGATTTACAACATACTTCAGAGATATTGTGGGTTCGGTTCCAGACCACTACATTAGAGTGAATATTGCAAGAAGGTGAATCACACAAATCGTTTTGGTTTTCCAGTGCACATAAAAGTTATGTTTACACTATACTGTAGTTTATTAGCTATGCAATAGCATTATGCTTAAAAATAGATGTACTTAATTTATTGCTTCTCTGGTGGCTCAGATGGTAAAGAATCTGCCTGCCAATGCAAGAGACCTGGGGCTCAATCCCTGGGTCAGGAAGATCCCCTGGAGAAGGGAATGGCAATCCACTCCAGTATTCTTGCCTTCAGAATTCCATGAGCAGAAGAGCCTGGCAGGCTACAGTCAAAATGTCACAAAGAGTCAGACACAACTGAAGCAACTTTCACTAATTTATTACTAAAAAATAACTATCATCGAAGCCTTCAATGAGTAGTGATATTTTTGCTGGTGGAAGACCTTGGTTCAATGTTCATGGCTGTTGACTGGTCTGAGTGGTGGTTTCTAAAGGTTGGAATGACTGTAGACAATTCTGAATATAAGAAAGAAATGAAGTTTCCTGCATCAGTTAACTCCTCCTTTCATAAATGATTTCTCTGTATGAGGCAAGATTGTTTGATTATATTTTACCCACAGTAGAACTTTGCAGATTGGAGTCAGTCCTCTTAAACACTGCCACTGTTTATCAACTAAGCTAGTATAGTGTTCTAAATCCTGTGTTATTTCAACAGTCTTCACAGCATTTTCACCAGGAGTAGATTCCATCTCAAGAAACCACTCTATTTGCTCATTCATAAAAAGCAACTATCCATTCAAGTTTTTTTTCAGGAGATAACAGCAATTCAGTCACATCTTCAGGCTCCATTTCTGATTTTAGTTCTCTTATTATTGCCACCATGTCTGCAGTTACTTCTTTCACTGAACTTTCGAACCCCTCAAAGTCATTCATAAGAGTTAGAATAAATTTCTTCCAAACTCCTATTTATTTGGTCTTCTGAGATCATCCTATGAGTCACAAATGCTTTTAATGGCCATCTAAAAGGTGAATCTTCTCCAGATTTTCAGTTGACCTCTCAGTTCCAATAGAAGAATCACTATCTTTGGTAGCTCTAGACTTTTGAAATGTATTTCCTAAATAACAAGACATCTACATTACTCCTTGATCCATGAGCTGCAGAACAGATATTGTGTTAGCAGTCATGAGAAACAACATTCATCTTATTATATATCTTCATCAGAGCACTTGAGTGAACAGGTACATTATCAATGAGTAGCAATATTTTGAAAGAAATCTTTTTCTCTGAGAAGTAGGTCTCAATAGTGGGTTTAAAAGATGCAGTAAACCATGTTATAAACAGATACACTGTGTTGTTTCATTTATAGAACATGAGTAGAATAGATTTAGCAAAATTTTTAAGGACCCTAGAAGTTTCAGAATGTATATGAAAACTGGCTTCAACTCCAAGTTGCCAGTTTTGTTAACCCCTAACAAGAGAGCTAGTCCATTTTTGAAACTTTGAAGCCAAGCATTGACTTCTCCTCTCAAGCTATGAAAGTTGTATATGGCATCCAATGTAAGACTGTTTGTCTACATTAAATATCTATTGCTTAGTGTAGCTGCCTTCATTGTAATTATTTCAGCTAGGCTTTCTGGATAACTTGGCCCAGCTTCCACATGAGCACTTGCTGCTTTATCTTGTATTTCTGTGTTATGGAGAAGCTTCCTTGCCTCTCTCATCTTTCTAGAGCTGAAGAGTCAGGGCATTGCTCTGGCTTAGGCTTTGGTTTAATGGCATGTTGTGGCCAGTCTGATCTTCCATTCAGACCACTAAAACTCTCTCCATGGCAACAGCAAAGTTGATTTGCTTTCATTTCATCTGTGTGTTGACGGGAATAGCACTTTTAATGTCCATGTATAAATTTTTCTTACATTCACAACTTGGCTATTTGGACAAAAGGCCTAAATGTTCACCTAACTTGGCTTTCAACATGGCTTCCCCAGAAATTTAATCATTTGTAACTGCTGATTTAAACTGAGAGATGGATGACTCTGTTTCATGCAAATAAATAAATATTTATTTATTAGTGGCTGCTTTAGGATTATCAGTTACCCTAATTTCAGTGTTGCTGTGTCTCAGGGAGTAGGGAGGCCTTGGAAAGAAAGCGAATTGCTAGTAAGTAGAGCCATCAGAACATTCCTTCTTATCCCCATAAATTTATCCTCTTAGTCTGTAAATCTGTTTCTGTTTTGTAAATAAGCTCATTCATATTCAAGTAGATCAAATCAGTCAATCCTAACAGAAATCAACCCTGAATATTCACTGGAAAGACTGAGGGTGAAGCTGAAGCTCCAGTACTTTCACCACCTGATGCAAAGAACCGACTCATTGGAAAAGACCCTGAGGCTGGGAAAGATTGAGGGCACGAGAAGGGAAGAGCAGAGGCTGAGATGGTGGGATGGCATCATCAGCTCAGTGGACCTGAGTTTGAGCAAACTCCCAGAGACAGTGAAGCACAGGAGAGCCTGACACGCTACCTTCTATGGACTCAGAGAAGTCGGCTATGTCTCAGCAACTGAAAGACAACAATAGCAACCACATATGAGTGATATTATGGTATACTTCTTTCTCTGACTTACTTCACTTTTAAAAAATCTCCTTAACTAGAGTCTCCCTCACCCTCTTTCCCATCGATTATTAACATAAACAGCTGTCTGATAACTCAGTGATCTTCACTCTACGAATCTTTTCCCTGATCCTTTATTATTTGCCTCAAATATATAGGTCTTGTCCTATCAGTGTTCTAAATGGCATTAAAGATCATTTACCTGCTTGAGTTCCATCCTCTTAGGAAATAAAATATGAATTAGCTAACTGGGCAAATGAATTCCCCAGACACTCTTGGTGGCTTTTCCAAATCTCTTCTTTCTTGATGGCACTATCCCCACTGGGACTCTGAGAAGAATGGCATTATCCTGAGGTTCAAAGGAATTACTGAAAAAAAAAAAAAGAAAGAAAAAAAGCCAACCATATTGGTCTTATTTTCCTTGTCAGTGATTGGTTTAATATTGCTGATATGTTACAATACTGGCCAATGAAATATGAGAAGATATTTTTGGATTGCCTTGGAAAAGATTTCTTTTTACTCTTTTACTAGGTAGGGAAATGACTGTATGTAATGGTTGAAATTGCAGCAACCATCTTCCCATTATGACATGAGTTACACTGACATATTGGGAATTACAAGGGATTTTGTATGTCACAGTTATCTTACCTGATGTTAGAAGAGAAAATATTTTGTTAGAAGAGATTTGTTGTTGTTGTTGTTCCTGAGTCAGAAGTGTCTGTGACTTGACGTTTAAAACTTCTTAACGAATAACTACCAAGACTACATAACTGTACAGTTTATAAAATGATGTCCAGTAATATATTTTAACAGTGACACCCTGGAGAAAGTTTGCTTTTTAAACCATGTCTCAGACACATTAAAAGAAAAAAAAATGTATGCAGTGCTTCTCAACCATTTTCAAAGCACACAGTTTGGAAGACTATAGTTTTATGGGACTAGTTTGCCTCTGAGACACAAAATTAAATGCTCTGTGTCCTATATTTCTGACTGAATGTAGACAAGTTTTCAAGAAAGAATAAAGTTTTGGACCAGACATACTAGACAATAAAATGGGCAATAAAATGCTTTAAGATGCTCAACAATAGCTTTAAAATGAATGTGGCCAGAGAGTTCACCTAAGACCATTATGTAGCCTATTGGGTAATTATATTTCCATATTATTTATGGATATTCTCTCTTTTAGGGATTCCCTACTCAGAATAAATAGGGATATATACTCTGATTTCACATAGGAATTCAGGATGAAATATTTCTGAACACTTAAACAAGGAAGGAAGACTACTGGCAGAAAGTGAGGCTGTGAGAGGTAGACAGAGAATCTAGAAAGGAGAATAAAACAAAGCCATCATAGACAGATAAAAAGAACTGTGCTTCACTTGCAATATTCAGTCTGGGAATGATCTCTTAAAGTGTGAATTATCTGCATTGAGAAAGGAAGGGAGGGTACAAAGAATAGAATAAAATTTAGAGTGCATTAAATTTTACATCAGTGACTTTTCTGTGTAGAGGAATGCTAGACCAAACACAAGCAAATGGACTATATATCATTTCTACACACTGCTGTGCTAGTGAATTCATCCCTGATCTGAATGGTAAGAGCAAATTCATTGGAAATGAATAATAGTGTGACATAGCTAATTAATGCCAGTTCAATCTCGGCCTCTTAGGCAATCACGCCAAATTGTACAGTGCAATGGGGTGTTTTTTATGTGACAGTGGTATATGGGGGATTGATCTGCAAATGTAAAGATGGCATCAAGCTATGGGACCAGAACTAACTGCTCAGCATTATGGTCACACTGAATTACAGCTTTTTGATCTGGCAAAACTGCCACAAGACTTAACATTTTTGAAATACTATCATAAAATGGAATTCTGAAATAACTAGCTCATCAATCACTGACATTCCATGCTGCTTCCCAGAATTGGAAGCACATATGTAAGTATTTTGAATCTTCTTTGTAGAAAAAGNTATGGTCACACTGAATTACAGCTTTTTGATCTGGCAAAACTGCCACAAGACTTAACATTTTTGAAATACTATCATAAAATGGAATTCTGAAATAACTAGCTCATCAATCACTGACATTCCATGCTGCTTCCCAGAATTGGAAGCACATATGTAAGTATTTTGAATCTTCTTTGTAGAAAAAGTGCTTCTTAAAGGGGTCATTTTATACAATCACACACACCAGGTCTAAAAGGCCTGGTAAGAATGTTCCATTTTTTAAGGCATTCATGTAATAGCTAAGTGAAATAATTGTGAATATGAAGGAGACAAATGAAAGCATCCTTTTAAAGCAGTTGTTTAGGTAACTTACATGCAAGACATCCAAATTACATATTTACTCCCTAGTTTTGAGTAACATTATTTTTCAGTCTTGCCGATGTCAAACTAAACCTGTTTAACAAGTGGTTGATAGAATCTTGATAATATATATGCTCTGTTGTTTGCATATAGTTTTGTTGTATTTCTTTGAAATCAACCTTATAAATTGTATTATGTGCATTCTTAAGTTTGTCCAAAGAACTGATAAAAATGTTTTATTATATACATAGGATATGTCGGAGAAGGCAATGGCACCCCACTNGTTGCCATGCCCTTTTCCAGGGGATCTTTCCAACTCAGGGACTGCACCGTAGGCAGATTTTTTCCCACTGTGCCACCTGGGAGGCCCTAGGGACATATTAAATGACAAGTATCTGTTCTTTTAAGACATTATCTCTTACAAAGTACTCTTTGGCCCAAATGGACACATTTTTCTTGAATGCCAATTTTTCAAATCTTATTATCACCTGATTTATATTTGTATGCATTGTATTTATTACTAGTATAATTAATAAATATATTTATTCATATATTTAATATATATAATTAACTAAATACTTATTCTTTTGGGTCACTTTAATTTTTTTCCCAGTTTTATTTATTTATTTATTTTTTGACTTTACAATATTGTATTGGTTTTGCCATACATTGACATGAATCACCATGGATGTACATGTGTTCTCCATCCTGAACCCCCCTCCCACCTCCCTTCCCATCCCATCCCTCTGGGTCATCCCAGTGCACCAGTCCCGAGCACCCTGTATCATGCATCAAACCTGGACTGGCGATTCGTTTCACATGTGATAATTTATGTGTTTCAATGCCATTCTCCTCTATCATCCTGCCCTCACCTGCTCCCACAGAGTCCAAAAGACTGTTCTATATATCTGTGNCCCATCCCTCTGGGTCATCCCAGTGCACCAGTCCCGAGCACCCTGTATCATGCATCAAACCTGGACTGGCGATTCGTTTCACATGTGATAATTTATGTGTTTCAATGCCATTCTCCTCTATCATCCTGCCCTCACCTGCTCCCACAGAGTCCAAAAGACTGTTCTATATATCTGTGTCTCTTTTGCTGTTTTGCATACAGGGTTATCATTACCATCTTTCTAAATTCCATATATATGCATTAGTATACTGTATTGGTGTTTTTCTTTCTGGCTTACTTCACTCTGTATAATTGGCTCCAGTTTCATCCACCTCATTAGAACTGATTCAAATGTATTCACTTTAATGGCTGAGTAATATTCCATTGTGTATATGTATCACAGCTTTCTTATGTACGTCACTTATGTACAACTTATTGTTGTTTTATATTTTTAGAAAGCAAACTTTTCCTTTAAACTGGTAAGTTTATCCCACTTATGTATTTCTGTTCTGTTTTTGTTATCTTAGTTATCACACCAGAATTTCATTGTTTTGATCAGTATCTTAGTTGTAAAAATTATATAAAGATTAGCTTACAAGTAATAAAACAAGCAAAAATGTTAGTCATTTAGTCATGTCCCATTCTTTGCAACCCCATGGACTGTAACCAGCCAGCCTCCTCTGTCCATGGAATTCTCCAGGCAAGAATACTGGAGTGGATTGCCATTTCCTCCTCCAGGGGATCTTCTTGACTCAGGGATCAAATCTGGATCTCCTGCACTGCCAACAGATTATTTACCATCTGAGTCACCAGTATATCTCCCGAACTCCAGACAATCTGAGAATATATTTCTGTTTCTTTTGCACATTAATAGAGACTTGGGTATGAATGAATTTCTATTATCTCTCTTTTCCTTGGAAACATTATAGTCTTGACTTCAATCCACAATGATTGCCTAAAATAAGTCTGAGGCTCTCTTGCTGTTTTTGTTTATAGGTAACTTGCTTTGTCTGTATGCCTTTGGCATTATTATTATTTTATACCTACAATTCAATAGTTTCAGTAGCACATGTTTTGCTTCTGAATGTTCTCTTATTAACTTTTATGGGAACAAGATGAACTTTACCAGTGTGTAAATTCAGCTATTTTCTCATTTCAGAAAAGTATTTATCTTTAATTTTCCATGATTCTATTTGTTATGCTTTTTGTATCAGTTCAGTTCAGTCCCATAATCTTGTCCTACTCTTTGTGATCCCATGGACTACAGCACACCAGGCTTCCCTATCCTTCCCTAACTTCCAGAGCTTGCTCAAGCTCATGTCTGTTGAGTCAGTGATGCCATCCAGCCATCTCATCCTCTGTCCTCCCCTTCTCCTCCTGCCTTCAGTCTTTCCCAGCACCAGTGTCTTTTCCAAAGACTCAGTTCTTCACATCAGATGGCCAAAATTTTGGAGTTTCAGCTTCACCATCAGTGCTTCCAGTGAATATCCAGGACTGATTTCCTTTAAGATTGACTGATTTGATCTCTTGGTAGTCCAAAGAACTCTCAAGAGTCCTCCAACACCATAGTTTAAACCATCAGTTCTTTGATGCTCATCTTTCTTTATAGTCAGGGAGGCTACAATTTTCCATATGTTTCTAATCTTAAAATTGAGTTTTTATCCTTAAACCCACTTTTCCTACTTGGTTTTTCCTCTTTCAACTCTAAGTGATACACTATGTGTGTGCTCGTGTCCAACTCTGCAAACCCATAGACTGTAGCCCTTTAGGCTCCTGTGTCCATAGATTTTCCAGGCAAGGATATGGAGTGGGTTGCCATTTTCTTCTCCAGGGGATCTCCAGGAAAATACCTTATTAGTAGAAATAGTCTTCCAATTCTTACTTCTTGTTTCTAAGATATTCTGCCATGGCACCTTTCCTCTCACTTTGTTTTCTAATTACTCTCTCTCTCTCTTTCTCTCTTTATCTCTCTCAAATCTTTAAATTGATTTTGTCTGATTACTACTCTCTTCTTTCATAGGTCCCATGATCTACTTGATTTAGTACTTGATGCATTTGTTTTCTTTTTTTTTTTTTCTGTTTCCATTCACTCAGATTGTAATTTCCAAGACTCTTTTGATTTCTCCTTTCCTTTCTTCAGTTCATTTCTCAGTAGAACAGCTATATGGAAAGTAATTGAATTTTCTTTTTGCCCCTTCTTTGATTTGGCACAGTTTNCATTTGTTTTCTTTTTTTTTTTTTTTCTGTTTCCATTCACTCAGATTGTAATTTCCAAGACTCTTTTGATTTCTCCTTTCCTTTCTTCAGTTCATTTCTCAGTAGAACAGCTATATGGAAAGTAATTGAATTTTCTTTTTGCCCCTTCTTTGATTTGGCACAGTTTTATCTAAAGTTTTCAGAAATACAGTGAGTCCCTCTCATTTATCTTGATGGCCAGGTATGGATAGTTTCCTTTTTTTTTAAATTTATTTCAGTCAATTGGAGTGAGATATAACATTGAGTTGTTTTTAAGAGATTTTCTTTGATATTTTCTATACCTTTTTGTTGCTAGGGTACAAACTGCCCATTCAGCTCAAACCTACCCTATAAGGGGGCCCTAGGGCTTCAGTGCCTACCACCCAATGCAGGAAGAGCTATACTAAACTTCGCTAAAAGATCTTTAGTTTTTGGGCTGGACCCTTTCTGCCTTTTTCCTTCTCTTTCTCTTCTTTCTTTTTTAAATAATTGTTGTGGCTTCTCTGGTGGTTGCGCAATAAAGAATCTGCCTGAAATGCAGGCGATGCAGGTTCAATCCCTGAATCAGGAAGATCCCCTGAAGAAGGAAATGGCAACCTCTTCTTGCCTGGGAAATACTATGGATAGAGCAGCCTGATGGGCTAGAGTCCATAGGATTGCGAAGAGTCAGACACACTGAGCACACCATAGTTTCTTTACAATGTTGTGTTACTTTCTGCTGCACAATGAAGTGAACCAACCATACGCCTACATATAGCCTCTCCTTCTCGAACCTTCCCTCCACCCCCACCCATCCCATGTGTCTATGTCATCACTGAGCATTGATCTTAGTTCCTTGTGCTGTACAGCAGGTTCCAACTAGGTATCTGTTTCACATATGATAGTTGTGTATATGTCAATTCTAGTCTCACAATTCACCTTCCCCTCCCCCACCAGGTCTACATGTCAATTCTTTATGTCTGTATCTGTATTCTTGTTCTGCAAATAGGTTCATTTCTCCAAAGAAGACATATTGATGGCCAAGAAGCACATAAAAAGGTGCTCAACATCATTAATTATTAGAAAAATGCAAATCAAAATTCAATATGCTATTACCTCACACTGATCAGAATGTCCATAGTCAAAAAATCTACAAGCAATAATTTCTGGACAGAATATGGAAAAAAGGGAACTCTCCTACACTGTTGAGCAGAGAAGGCAATGGCACCCCACTCCAGTACTCTTTCCTGGAAAATGCCATGGATGGAGGAGCCTGGTGGGCTGCAGTCCATGAGGTCGCTAAGAGTCAGACATGACTGAGCGACTTCACTTTCACTTTTCACTTTCATGCATTGAAGAAGGAAATGGCAACCCACTCCAGTGTTCTTGCCTGGAAAATCCCAGGGATGGGGGAGCCTGGTGGGCTGCCATCTATGGGGTTGCACAGATGGACATGACTGAAGAGACTTAGCAGCAGCAGCAGCCTACACTGTTGATAGGAATATAAATTGATACAGCCACTATGGAAAACAATACGGAGGTTTCTTAAAAAACTAAAAATAAAATTTTTCTTATCCTATTTTTACTCTTTGTTTTCTCATAGTCAACTAATTTCTTCTGTCAAAAAATTTGATTTAAAAAGACAATTTAGATGATACTTTAACACTTCATGAAGTATGAATTTCTCCAAACTCTTGAGAATGGAGATCACCCACATTTTGAAGTGTTGAATAAACTTTGTTTGAATTGTCAAATTGATCTCACATTCTTTTTTTTTTTTTTTTGGCTAGTTTGGATGTTACTGAACTTGGAAAACCATGTTAGTAAAACAAATCTTTAGCTTTTGGTTTCATAGTCTTGTAAATGGTCCATCTGCACAAAAGTCAGACCATCTGAATTATCAACTCATTATTGCCAAGTAACATGGATCATTACCCCACTTCCTTGATACTTCAGACATACCCAGATATATAACCCCAGCCAATCAGATATTTTCATTATTTCTCTTCCTTGTTCCCTATTCTTTATCCTATAAGGTCTTCTGCCTTCTGCTCCTTTTTGCTATTCTCTGAACTCTTGAATCCCATGATTACAGTCTTGTCAAACTCCATCAAACTATGAGCCATGCTGTGTAGGGTCACCCAAGATGGATGGATCATGGTTGAGAATTCTGGAAACATGATCACTGGAGAAGGGAAAGTCTAGCTGCTTCAGTATTCTTGCCTTGAGAACCCCATGAACAGTGTAAAAAGGCAAAAATATATGACACTGAAAGATGAACTCTCCAGGTTGGTAGATGTGCAGTATGATTCTGGAGAAGAATGAAATAACTCCAGAAAGAATGAAGAAACAAAACCAAAGCAAAAACAACACCCAGTTGTGGATATGCCTGGTGAAGGAAGTGAAGTTTGATGCTGTAAAGAAGAATATTGCATAGGAACCTGGAATGTTAGGTTCATGAATCAAGGAAGTGGTCAAACAGGAGATGGCAAGAGTTAACATTGACATTTTAGGAATCAGTGAACTAAAATGGATTGGAATAGATGAATTTATTCAGATGACTATTATATCTACCTCTGTGGGCAAGAATCCAAATAAGAAGTGAGTAGCCCTCACAATCAACAAAGGAGTCTGAAATGCAGTACTTGGGTGAAATCTCAAAAATGACAGAATGATCTATATTCACTTCCAAGGTAAAACACTCAATATCACAATAATCCAAGTCTATACCCCAACCACTAATGCTGAAGAAAATGATATTGAATGGTTCTATGATGACCTACAAGACCTTTTAGAACTAACACCAGAAAAAAGATGTCCTTTTTATCATAGGGGACTGGAATGCAAAAGCAGGAACTAAAGAAATACCCAGAGCAACAGGCAAATTTGACCTTGAAGTATAAAATGAAGCAGGGTAAAGGTTAATGGAGTTTTGCCAAGAGAAAGCACTGGTCATAGCAAACACCCTCTTCCAACAACACAAGAAACGACTATACTCATGGACATCACCAGATGGTCAATACTGAAATCAGATTGATTATAGTCTTTGCAGCTGAAGGTGGAGAAGACCTATACAGTCAGTGAAAACAAGACCAGAAAATGACTTTGGCTCAGAACATGAACTCCTTATTGCTAAATTCAGACTGAAATTGAAGAAAGTAGGGAAAACCCCTAGACCATTCAGGTATGATCTATTAAAATCCCTTATGACTACACAGTAGAAGTGACAAATAGATTCAAGGGATTAGATCTGATAGACAGAGTGCCTGGAGAATTATGGACAGAAGTTCATAGCATTGTACAGAAGACCCTGAACAAAACCATATCCTAGAAAAAGAATGCAAAAAGGCAAAATAATGGTCTGAGAAGGCCTTACAAATAATCAAGAAAAGAAAGGAAGTAAAAGGCAGAGGAGAAAAAGAAAGATATGTCCCTGAATGCAGAGTTCCAAAGAACAGAAAAGGGAGATAAGAAACCCTTCCTAAGTGATCAATGTAAAGAAATAGAGGGGGAAAAAAAAGAATGGGAAAGACCTTCAAAAAAATTAAAGATACCAAGGGAAACTTTTATGGAAAGATGGGCACAATAAAGGATAGATATGGGATAGACTTAAAACAAGCAGATATTAAGAAGAGGTAGCAAAAGTACACAGAAGAATTGTATAAAACCTATCTTAATGACCCAATGTTGTGATCACCTAGAGCCTGGAGTGTGAAGTCAAGTGGGCCTTAGGAAGCATCATGATGAACATAGCTAGGTGATGGAATTCTTGCTGAGACATTTCAAATCCTAAAAGATGATGCTGTGAAAGTGCTGCACTTGATATGCCAGCAAAATTGGAAAACTCAGCAGTAACCATAGGACTGTCAGTTTTCACTCTAGTACCAAAGAAAGGCAATGCCAAATATCTTCAAACTACTTCACAATTGCACTCATCTCACCCACTAGCAAAGTAATGCTCAAAATTCTTCAGCTAGGCTTCAACAGTATATGACCTGAGAATTTCCAGATGTACGAGGTGGATTCAGAAAAGCCAGAGGAACCAGAGATCAAATTGCCAACTTCTACTGGATCATGGCAAAGGCAAGAGAATTCTAGAAAAATCATCTACTTCTGCTTCATTGACTATTCCAAAGCCTTTGAGTGTGTGGGCCACAACAAACTGTGGAAAAATTTTAAAGAGATGGAAATATCAGATCACCTTACCTGCCTCCTGAGAAACTTGTACGCACGTCATGAAGCAATTTTTAGAACTGGACAGCAAACAAAAGACTGGTTCAAAATTGTGAAAGGAGTATGTCTTTCTATATATTATCACCTTGCTTATATAACTTATATGCAGAGTACATCATGGGAAATGCAGGGCTGGATGAAGCACAAGCTGGAAACAAGATTGCCGGCAAAAATATTAATAACTTCAGATATCCAGATGAAACTTCCCTTATGGCAGAAAGCAAAGATAAGCTAAAGAGTCTCTTGATGAGGGTGAAAGAGGAGAGTGAAAAACCTGGCTTAAAACTCAGCATTCAAGAAACTGAGGTCACAGCATCTGGTCCCATCACTCCATGGCAAATAGATGGGGAAACAATGGGAACAGTGATAGATTTTATTTTCTTGGTCTGCAAAATCACTGAAGATGGTGACTGCAACCATGAAATTAAAAGACAATTGCTCCTTGGGAGAAAGGCTGTGACAAATATAGACAACATATTAAGAGGCAGAGACATCACTTTGTGAACAAAGTCTGTTGGGGGAGTTTTTAATTTCCTCAGTTCTGTCTTGTCGCAACAAAAATTTGAAGCAAGGGACCAGTGTTACAGCCCTCAGATGTATCAGTGTTACAACTCTTGGATGGACCAGTGTTACTTCGTGTTACAGCTCAGTTTTATTTAGAAAGTAAAGGAAAATACATCCTTGAGGCATGAGGGCATGCTGACCCAAAAGGGAAGAAAGGCCCTCGCCCAATTTTGGCTCCTCTTTTTATCTGTTTTTTCTCCTCCCCCTGGACCTGCCCTGTGTAAATTGGGCTAGTCAGGAGTGCCGTTTGTTTTACCTGAGGTCCTCACTCTGGTCCTCGGACACTCCTTTGTTCTATTTTCACAGGCTTTTCCCTTCTTCGTCATTTAGCCACCCCATTTTGGACTCCTTTTTCCTATTCTAACTACCTAACAGGTCTGTCTAGTCAAAGCTATGAATTTTCTAGTACTCATGTATAGATGTGAGAGTCAGACCATAAAGTAAGCTGAGCACTGAAGAACTGATGCTTTTGAACTGTGGTGTTAGAGAAGACTCTTGAGAGTCCCTAACCTGCCAGATCAAGCCAGCCAATCCTAGAAGAAATCAATCCTGAATATTCTTTGGAAGCACTGATGCTGAAGCTCCAATACTTTGTCCATCTGATGCAAAGAACTGACTCATTAGAAAGGATGCCGACGCTGGGAGAGTTTGAAGGCAGGAGGAGAAGGGAGTGACAGAGGATGAGACCACTGGATGGATCACCAACTTGAGGGACATGAGTCTGAGCAAGCTCCAGGAGTTGGTGATGGTCAGGGAAGCCTGGAGTGCTGCAGTCCATGGGATTGCAAAGAGTCAGGGCTGATTGAGCAATTGAACTGAACTCTTAAATATAAAGACTATCAGCTCATGACTGGTCACATTTTGTTTGTAGCATATGGGCTTCTTCAGTTATTTTAACACCCTCGAAGATTGTCTGAGATCTTCTCTACCCATTTTGTCCAGATGAGAAAATCAACGTTCATTAAAAATAATAAAAGAGAGTGACTCTAGTTTTATAATTAAAATTAGGGAATATCATCAAGATTTTTCATAACCTGTTACTTTTGAGAAAAAGATGTCTGCTAGAAGACACTTGTAACATAAAACATAGTGATTAAGAATAATATCCACCTATTCTACTCAGTTCAAATTCTAGGTGGACTCCATGCTGTTTGTGAAAATAGGCCAGCTATATATAATCATTTACTTTCATGTATAAAACTGTGAAATCAAGGTAAATTCTTATCTTCTAGGAATTTGTTTGGCTAAAGTTTTTAGAAAAAGTTATTTTGTTAGGCCAAAGTGATTTGGTATCTGTAAAGACTTGGCAATAAGCACTCATATAGGGTAGAATTTTCTTTGTAATGTCTGTTTAGTAACCTAATAGAGAAGTATAACCAGATGAAATCTTTAAAATACTNTATCTTCTAGGAATTTGTTTGGCTAAAGTTTTTAGAAAAAGTTATTTTGTTAGGCCAAAGTGATTTGGTATCTGTAAAGACTTGGCAATAAGCACTCATATAGGGTAGAATTTTCTTTGTAATGTCTGTTTAGTAACCTAATAGAGAAGTATAACCAGATGAAACCTTTAAAATACTGTTTATATCCACATGCATATTCAGTGATAGATCACATTATAAAAACTAGAAAAGATTGCTGTTTAATTTGAAAAGACAGAACATGAAAGAGCAAAATGTTCCAGAGAAGAGTGGTAGAATCTTGCAATCTGCAGTGATTGTATCTCTCTGTGTTATTATTATCTAAGCTGTGAATATCCAGGTGCATGTAATAGAAATGCTCATTTTTCTTCTCATTATTCAGCACCTGCTAAGGTGAATCTATTTTCTTGAATAGCATAAAATAAATTAAAATAACATGAGTACAATGTTATTTCTACTATATAATTGTACTTTCAGGGAATTTGAAGGGACTGTATATCATTTGTGTTTCCTTTGTTTATGGATGATTATTGTAAT
This sequence comes from Neotragus moschatus, assembly GCA_006410615.1. Taxonomy (NCBI): domain Eukaryota; kingdom Metazoa; phylum Chordata; class Mammalia; order Artiodactyla; family Bovidae; genus Neotragus; species Neotragus moschatus. The sequence continues at coordinate 1,133,113 of SJYA01000072.1, read as the reverse complement.
GGCACCATTGTTTAAGCTGTGGTTTTATAAATTGTTCCTTGGGTACATGATTAGTATTTTCCAACATCAGTTTCTATGGTAATAAAATAAAGCGTACATATTTTCCTGAGCTAGAATTGATTTTTATAAATGGGATTTGGTCTAGACCCAATCAGCTTTGTTAATATTTCACTTCGTAACTGTTCAACTGCCACAGCTAAGGGTGTTATAAAGGTTTCATTTTAGTAAATGAACTGGGAGAAAAAAAGTTACAATCTTTCAACAAGGATGCCAATCTTTTTATAGCCCTCTTAGGAAAGTTGGTCTTTCTGAGGTAAATTTAATACCAATCTCATTTGTTAGTGATCATGTTTGGAATGTAGTCTCTTAATTATATGGCCAAATACTTTAATATTCCTACTGCACTTTGAAAAAAATGGCATGGGTAACTTATAATTACAAAGAGTACATTATACCCTCATGTAGAGAGGCAGAACATGAACAATATAATTTTATAAATCAATAACTTAATCATGTGTAAAAATCTGCTATTATGCACCTCACTGTTTTATTTTCCCTTGAGGCTGCTATTTATTCTAAACTACAAGAACTTCTCAGAATCCTTTTTCTTGATTTGATTCTATAATATCATCTTTCCATGTAATGCTGGTTTCAATGACATGGAACTATTTTTCTTGAACTGTGTTCATGTCAAAAATATGAAACACTTTCCTGGAATTTTAATCCTCAAACTGATAAAGTTCTTGTTATGTATTTCTTGACAAGGATTTATTTCTAAATTACCTTCAAGAAAATATAATTGCTTAATTGGTTTAAGAATAATCAGTACTTTAATCTTTTTAAAAAATCTAGATAAATCATTTGAATAACTGCTATGGTCAGCTTAATTTTTCTAAGGACCTATTTTGAAAACTATGCAATTCAAATGCAGAAGCCAAAAGTTATTATTAAAATAGCATATGTTGTTGTTTTTTAGTTGCTAAGTCATAGCCAACTCTTTGTGACCCCCTGAACTCTAGCCCTCCAAGCCCCTATGTCCATGGAGTTTCCCAGACAAGCATACTGGAGTGGGTTGCCATTTTCTTCTTTGGGGGATATTCCTGACTTGGGAATAGAACCCTTCTCTCCTACATTGGCAGACAGATTCTCTATCCCTGAGTCATCAGGAAAGTCAAGATAACATTCATTACTATAAACATGTTATAAATTATAATATAAGTGCAGTCTATTACTTAAATAGTTTCAGATTTAAATAAACTATAATGGAAGCCCTGGTGGCTCAGATGGTAAAGAATCTGCCTTCAATGCAGGAGAACCAGGTTCGATCCCTGCATCAGGAAGATCCACAGGAGAAAGCACAGCTACCCACTCCAATATTTTTGCCTGGAGAATCTCTTGGACAGACGAGCCTGGCAGGCTACAGTCTGTGGGGTTGGAAAGAGTATAATACGATGGAGTGATTAACACTTTCACTTTCACTTTCAATTTTCATAATTTATTTCCATCACCATAAGCTTGCAACATGAACATCTTTAAACGCACACACTCATAGTTCACTACACACATATATAAACATTTAAATGCAATTTATATGAGTGGAAACATACAGTAGAAAAGCAATACCTTATATGCTTATTTTTTATTGATCAATGGCATATTATGCTTGAAAAATATTAAGATTTTGGCTTTTTAGTGTAATATAATTAAAATACTTACAGATGGTGCCTTTCAAATAAAATGACACTTTCAGAAATATAAATATCTGGGATACATTTGAGATATTATCTCATATTTCTGAGATACTGACTGAAGCATCAACAACTTCAAAGGAAACCTTAGGCAAAGTCTAAATAACTGGTAGAAAAAGAGAAACTGGCCCTTCCTAAAATGGCTCTCATACAATCAATAAGAACCTTGCAGGGTGCTGTCAAAATTTATAAGAACATAGAACAAGCAACAAATAAATAGGAATGACTTTAATTCACATGATGAATATTGACCAAATAACCATTTTCTACGGCTTGCTAGAGCTAAGAAAAAACAACTTATCCCCTTTTTTATTCCTATTCTCTTTTTCTCACTGTCCTAAGCTTTTAAAAATTACTATATTTGTATTTAAGTTAACAGCATTTTAATTAAGTCTGTTTTAGTTTATTGCTTCTGTATTAATCATCCCCTACTAACTAGTAGACGACATGAAAGGAGGGACTCTAATTCGTACTTGAATTGTTTCACATAGATCTTTGCAACTATTACAAAGTATGTTTGTTGGAATACACTGAGACAATAAATTAGCTAGTTTTTATTTTGCCTTTCCATTTTGGGCCCTTAGTACTCTTGGTTGTGGACAGTCCAGAGTAGAATTTGCCTCTATCTGCAAAATAGTTTGGCCAAATGCCCAAGTCAACTTGTTTCTGGTTTGAGCTTACACAGTGTCCCTCCCTCCAGTTTCACCCTAGAAGATAGGACGAAAAAATGATTTCTTGCTTGCAATCTCCTGGACATTTGCTCTCTTGAATCCTAACTGATCCCCAAATGGATGCTAATTTTGGCAGATGTTAATTAACAGATGTTAATAATTAACCTAATCTCATTGTCAACATTGGTTCACATTTTACTATCTAAAATTCACTATAAATTTTAGTCACATATTCAGAACTGTGCTTAGATTTTAATAATTTTTGCTGTTCTGCAAGAGAGAAAATCGTATTGTTCTACAAGATGCTTTTTTAAGTTTTTTAGTTTTCATTAAAGTCATATAATTAAATTTTATAGAAAGCACGTGTTTCTACAGTCTTCAGATTATTTATGCTCAGTATTTGCTTTGAGTGTTTAATTGCTACTGGAAATGTGGATTTCTAGGCTAGCAGTACCTACCACTCTCCTGACTTCTCACAGTGCCATTCAAAACCCAGAACTGCTGTTGCCTTATTCTGCTGATTCCTCACATAGGGGACCTGCAATAGGTCTTATTGCCTATTGGTGAACTGACTATGTTTGCATTTCTCCTGGACATGTCCTAAAATGGTTAAAGAATACTTCTCACCAGATAATAAGTACTAATTCAATTTGACTCTCACAACTGAGAACTGTATGTTAAGAGATTTATTTTGAAGAGCTCACTAAGCCATTACATGTTTTCTATTGGCTTTTATATAAAACACCTTTGTATCTTTCTATCTACTTGGTATGTGGCAGCATACTACTGGTACAGCATTTTGTCTCCTGGCTGGAGTTCTCCTTCTAATTTCTTTGAGTTTCAGAGAAGTGTCCCTGCACCTTGACATTTACTTTGGAATTTGAAATTGCAACAAGAAGCATGAGCTAGCAATGTCTGTGTTGTGTCTGCAGGTCAGTGCATCAACATGAACAGACTGTGTCACAGGAAATTAGTGCCAAGGGTTGTTTAATGGTAATACATGTATAAATGTTATACTTGCAAACCCTTCAATTCAAAGATCTCTAAGATTTTCTTGATCAGTCCGTTCAGTCGCTTAGTCGTGTCTGACTCTCTGCGACCCCATGGAGTGCAGCACGCCAGGCCTCCCTGTCCATCACCAACTCCCGGAGTTTACCCAAACTCATGTCCATTGAGGACATGAGGACAAGGTTTTCTTAATAGATCTCTTTAAAAAGTATGATTGATGCCTAGCAGTAACATTTGCTTTCACCTTCAGATTTCACTCTTTAAAAAAAAATTCTGCACTAGAATGTCAAAGTTGGGGCCACATAATTTAGCCATCTTAATCCTATTTTCATCTTGACCTATTCTCATCACCTCTCCCTGACATTTCTAGCTTCTCCATTTTCCTTCAGGCAAGGGTGTGTGGTTTTGCCCTAATCAATTAATGACAGTCATTGTCAAATACATTATTACTGAATGAAACATTTTAAAAAGCTTAGAAGTTAAACACAGACAAACACAACACCTTCCATATACCGTAATGATAGTATTTACTTGTATTTCTTTTTTGAATAGATTATAAGATCTTTGGAGTAAAGGACAACATTCTATTCATTGTAGAGTTCCCAATGCTCATTACTTGTCCAATTTTTTTTTTTAATATTTATGAATTAAACTAGTTCTTTCCAGTCTGGGGTTAATTTTCTTCCAAAAGATAGTTGGCAATGTTTAGAAGTAATTTTTGGTTGTCACAAATGAGGGGTATTGCTATTGTCATCCAGTAGGTAGAAACCAGTGATGTTGATAAATATTCTACAATGCACAGCACAACCTATCTGCAACAAAGAATTATCCAGACCCAAATATAATTACTGACTAGATTCAAAAAAAGAAAACTTGGGCTTCCTGGGTGGCTCAGCGGGTAAAGAATCTGCCTGCAATGCAGGAGACCCAGCAGATGTGGGTTCAATCCCTGGGTCAGGAAGATCCCCTGGAGAAGGAAATAGCAACCCACTCCAGTATTCTTGCCCGAAAAAAATCCCATGGACACAGGAGACTGGTGGGCTACCATCCAAAGGGTCACAAAGAGTTGGACACAACTGAATGACTAAGCATGCATAAATTAAACAGTATGTTCATGTTGTTGAGATATTCAAATTTCACCCATCTCCAATTACCAATTTTTGTAAATTGCCATCATCATTTCAATGAAAATATCAAAAACTTGTGGCTTGAAAAAAAATCAATTGCTGAACTGGAATTTTTAAATAACTTTGATTTGTGGAGTGACTGAATTCTTTTTTGAGCAGTGTAGAATGTATAGAGAACGCCATCCTGAACTTGTCTGTAGTCTGGGTAGTAGTTAGTAATTGTTTATGTCTGGCTAGTTCAGTTTGTTAGAACAGAATGCAGATGAAGTTAATAATGCTTTGTAGCAACTTAGTCTTAATTTGTTCTATAGCCACATAAGTGTCTGTTCCTTATCTTGACCTGGCTTAAGTGCCATTGATCACAAGAGGCAGGGATCAAAAGAAGGTGAATAGATTCTTTTTAAACTATCATCACTATTGTATCAACAGTCTCAATGGCAGCCCCTCCTGCCAGCAGGTCAGCATCGGTGTCTTTATTCTAGAAGGACAGCTCATAAATTAAGCAGTTGACCTTTGTGTCAGTCAATCAACTTTGGGCCATCCAGAGCTGCCAGAACCATTAACTTTGAGCAATGGCCACTTCACCAAAGCACAAATGCAGTATTTATGAACTGTACATTGTTGTCTTTGCCAAAATCTCAATACCATTGTCTATCTTTCAATTTTTTCCATCCACTAAAAGGTAGGAATTGATAATCAATAGCCTAGGACATTATCTGTGAAAAATTCAATGACTCAGAAGTTAAAAAGAATACAAAATAAAAATTCCAGACAACATGCCCATTTTAAAACTTTCTGCATCAGGGAAAAACAACAACAGAACAAATTAGAACTGCAAAGAATTCAGTGATACTTTTTTCCATTCACTTATTGCAGAGAAGAAGAAACAAGGTCCTGAGAAAACAAACAACTCCTATCAGGTGATACAAACAGTGGACTGTCTTGAGTAACTCTAACTTCTCATGACCCAATTAAATGCTATCTACNGTGTTCAGTGGTTGATCAGTGTGGGAGATCAGTCATTGGTATGACCCATTATCCCCCAACTGTGGAGAGCTCTGACCAGTTATCCCAGCTGAATCTTCCTTTAAGACTGAGAGGTTTTCACTGAGACTGTGTCAGATCTCAGCTTCTCTCTCTGACTAACCCTTCTTCCTTTCCCCGACCAACCCTTCTTCCTTTCCCCAGTAAATCCCTTGCCTGGAAATTTCCATCACAAAATCTGTTTCTTGGAAAGTCCACAGGCACAAATGGTGTTAGTAACCATATGGTGGACTAGAGATAGGCTTTTGGAACTGAATTACCTGATTTTGGCTGGCAATGACCCCATCACTGGCAGGAGGGGGAATATAGATAGCCCTGATGCAAGGTTGTAGTTGTTAAAATGTTTGCTTCAGGTGGTACACTGGGGGAAGAGATTGTGCTAGCTGGTTTGATGTGTCAGGTCTGTGAGAGATGTCGAGTAAAATGTGGCTAAAAGAACCTGTAATTGTGTGCATATACGAAATGTTATTACTTTAGGGAAAGAAAAAGAGAGGTTCAAAGTAATGGATTAATTGACAACTGAAAACCAAGTAGTAACGCTAGGGGGATTTTTAACCCATGAAGAGACTTTTACTCCCTGCAGCTAGAGTCAGAGAAAACTGGGGATTAGGTCCAGGGCTATTCATCTGAGTAGCAGAGCTTCAAAAATGGTTTACTTCTCAACCCAGACATGATTTGTCTGCTATGCTAAGGCCGGGGCCTTGGTTAGGAAAGAATTTGACCTTGATATATGGGATGGGGACATCTGTTTTAATGGGACCTCCAAACTTTGAACACACAAATTCCCCTGACCCCTCAGAGCTGGAGAAATGACTCACTCCCTATTTAGGGCTAGTAGTCCTACTTTGCTTGAAGATGATGGAGTGGCTTCCCTTGTCACATATACCACATCCTCAACATCTCTCTCCAGTTCCCCTCTTGGCCACTAGGAGTAAGTCAGGACATAATCCAGGTGGAGACACACAGGTCCAGATAAGGGAGGAAATGGACAATATCTCCCTGGGAGCTGAAGGACGTACTCAGCATTCATGCCTGAGATGGTCATCTGAGGGTGCCTGATTAAGGAGTGGGGTTAGAGGGAAAAGAGGGCAAGAGGAAGACTCATCATTTTGTCAAAATTAACTGAATCTGGTTATCAGAAGTATACAGTGGGTCTGTTGTTATTCAGTGAGAGTAGAAAATAAAATTCAGGTGCTGCACTTGGGTCTCTCGATACTGCTTTGTCAGTCAATGTACAAGTGCAACACCCTACTCGCCAAGAAGATGTGATGACTAAGGGTTCAAGCTCCAGCAGAAACTAACAACATTGTAAAGCAATTATGCTCCAATAAGAAGAAAGAATGCATCAGGTCCATGGGACCAGCAAATACGCTAGTTGATGTTGAAGGGAATAAATAGAATGGATAGTAGGGGAGGAAAATAGAAGTAACATTCGTGGCTCCCGTGACCATGTGGAGCAGTTGTATCTGTAGTTTTTCTCACTAACTCTCTTCATCTAAATTTCTCCAGTGGGAGAGGCTTACCAGAGCTCTGGACTCACTGCTCCCTGAGTTTATAAAGGAAGCAGTTTCAAGTCGTTAGGGGCAGATGTCTCCCAGATCCCACTTTAAGAATGATGCTGCTAGAAGAATTGTCAGTACATAGCTAGCCCTGATCTACTAGCCTTAGTTTAAGATTGCCTCTACTGCAGACAAGCGCCTTGCTTGAAGTCATATCTTCTTTCTCAGAGATGACACATCTGATGATGACAGCAAGGCTTTGAAGATATGGCTTTCTTATTCCAATTCAGGGCAAAGATGAAGGGTTAACACAGGTTTCCCTGGTTTGGATGACACCTCCAAAGAGCACCGCTGCTCAATTTCTCACTCGACCCATTCTCTTTCACTTATTCCCAAAGGAAGTGAACTTAAGAGCTCTCTCTGATAAAACTTATTTTTTACTGGAGTATAATCACTTTGCAATTCTGTATTAATTTGTTCTGTACAACGGATCTTATTACATATATATATATACACACATATATCCCCTCTCCTTCTTGGACCTCCCTCCCACACCCCACCACAGCCATCTATGTCATCACATTGTCTAATTTTTATCTCAGAAAATTTTTTCAAGAGAATCCACTTGCAACAGCTGGGGAGATGTATATTTGTACCACTTAGTGGAAATATCATTTTATGTCAGGCTGTTGCTAAGTCACTCATTTTATGTTAGGCTGTTGCTGCTGCTAATTCTTTGCATTCCCTGGACTGTAGCCCCCCAGGATCCTCTGTCCATGGATTTTCTCAGGGAAAAATAGTAGAGTGAGTTGCCATTTCCTTTTCCAGGGGATCCTCCCTACCCAGGGATCAAACCGAGGGATCAAACCCAAGGATCAGTCTCCTACTTGGCAGGCAAATTCTTTACCACTAAGCCACCTGGGAAGCCCATATTTGGGCAGGTTTTTACAAAGTTGTTCTAAAGTAATTGTTAATCTAAACTGCTTTAATGTACTATACTATTTTTATTTTTCATTTTCTCACAATGAAAACTTAGCACAATTTTTTTTTCTATTGCATTTTTTCTGGCTTATATAATGAGGCATATTTGAATTTATAGTTTTTTTATTGCATACATGGAAATTTTTGCTCCTGTCAACAAAAATTGCAAATTAGAAAAGTGAATGTACTTATGTTTATCCTTCTGTCAGACTGTTTCACTTATCAAGCAATACTGAAATCAAAGAAAATCAGTATTTCTTAAAATTTTTAATTAGAGGATTGGAGATATAAAGAGAATATTTTATACAAAGATGATCATGATAAAGCACAGAAATGGAAGACCTAACAAAAATAGAAGAAATTAAGAAGAGGTAGCAAGAATATATAGAAGAACTGTACAAAACAGGTCTTAATGACCCAGATAACCATGATGGTGTGGTCGCTCACCGAGAGCCAGATATTCTGGAGTGTGACGTCAAGTAGGCTTTAGGAAACATTGCTACAAACAAAGATAATGGAGGTGATGGAATTGCAGCTCAGCTACTTCAAATCCTAAAAGATGCTGCTGCTAAAGTGTTGCGCTCAATATGTCAGCAAATTTGGAAAACTCAGCAGTGGCCACAAGACTGGAAAAGGTCAGATTTCATTCCAATTCCAAAGAAGGGCAGTGCCGAAGAATGATCAAACTACTGTACAACTGTGTTCTTTTCACACACCAGCAAAGTAATGCTCAAACTCCTTCCAGCTAGGCTTTATCAGCACTAGCTTTATCAGCTTTTTCAGTGAATGGAAAACTTCCAGATGTACAAGCTGGATTTAGAAAAGGCAGAGGAACCAGAGATCAAATTGTCAGCATTTTTTGGATAATAGAGAAAGTAATTAAAAAATATATATATATATATTTCTGCTTCAATGACTACACTAAAGCCTTTGATTGTTTGGATCACAACAAACTATGGAAAATTCTTAAAGAGATGGGGATACCAGACTACCTTACCTGTCTTCTGAGAAACCTGTATGCAGGTCAAGAAGCAACAGTTAGAACCAGACATGGAAGAGCGGACGGGTTCAAATTCTGAAAGGAGTATGTCAAGACTGTATATTGTCACCCTGCTAATTTATATTATATGCAGAGTACATCACGCAAAATACTGGCCTGGATAAATCACAAGCTGGAATCAAAGTTGTCAGGAGAAATATCAACAACCTCAGATATACAGATGATACCATCCTAATGGCAGATATTGAAGAGGAACTAAAGAGTCACTGGATAAGGGTGAAAGAGAGTGACAAAACTGGATTAAAACCCAACATTCAAAGATCAGAGCATCTCATTCCATCAGTTCATGGCAAATAGCAGGAAGAATAGTTGAAGCAGTGACAGAATTCAGTTTTGGGGGCTGCAAAATCACTGTGGACAGTGATTGCAGCCAAGAAAATAAGGAAGCTTGCTCCTTGAAGAGAAAGCTATAACAAACCTAGACAGCCTATTAAAAGCAGAGACATGACTTTACTGACAAATATCCATATTGTCAAAGCTATGGTTTTTCCAATAGTCATGTACAGATGTGAGAGTTGGACCATAAAGAGGGCTGAGTGCTGAGGAATTGATGCTTTTGAATTTTGGTGCTGAGGAAGACTCTTAGAGTCCCTTGGACAGCAGGAGATCAAACCAGTCAACCCTAAAGGAAGTCAACCCTGAATATTCACTGGAAGGACTGATGCTGAAGCTAAAGCTCAAGCTCCAACACTTTGGTTACCTGATGGGAATAGCAGACTTATTGGAAAAGACTCTGATGCTGGGAAAGGTCGAGGCCAGGGGGAGAAGTAGATGACATGAGATTCTGGATAGCATCCTTGGCTCAATGGACTTGTTTGAGCAAACTCCATGAGATAGTGAAGCACAGGAAAGCCAAGTGTGTTGTGTTCTATGGGGTCGCAAAGATTTGGACATGAGTTAGTGATTAAAAAAAGCGACAATTGCTTTACAATATTGTGTTGGTTTCTGCTATACGTCAACATGAATCAGCCATAGGTATACATGTGTCCCCTCCCTCCCATCTCCCACCCATCCCGCCCCTCTAGTTGTCACAGAACACCTGAGTTCCCTGCGTCATACATCAAATTTCCACTGACTATTTTATGGATGGAAATTTATGTGTTTCCATACTACTCTTTCAATTTGTCCCACCCTCTCTTTCCTGTGCCCTGTTACAAGTCTGTCCTCTATGTGTCTCCATTGCTTCCTTGCAAATAGGCTCATCAATACCATTTTTCTAGATTTCATACATATGTGTTAATGTATGCTATTTATTTTTCTCCTTAATTGCTTTCATCAAAAACGTCATAAGTGAATTTCCAATAGAGGAGTCAGAGTTGAACAGAAATGCTGTGGATGACAATAGACAGAAAATGAAAAAGAAAAAAGCCAACTAAAAGTCTTCCTTGGATTCTTAGCTAACTATTTGGACTGGAGTTAACTTTTAGTGGAGAGTTAAATATTAAATTTTACCTCTTCCTAAGACAGTCTGATCTATTAATCTATAATTTTTCACTTTTTCCCTAATTTACTGCCAGTATTTCTCACTAGACTATAAGCTCAATGACATATTCATGACATTGTCAATCATGTTTGTTGCTATACCTCAAATACCTAGCATAGTTCCAGTACATAATAGCTGTTCAATGAATATTTGTTGAATAAAACAAGAATTGACTCATAAAGAAACATCTCTATTTATATAAGGCAGTTATTCATGAAAACAAGAGTTCTTTCATAATATCCCAACAACAGAGGCAGGACAGCAATTCACCTACTGAACTACATCATAGGTTATAAGGTAACCCTACCTACGAAGTTATCTTATCACTATTTGGTCATTGGAGCTGATCAATCCTTTGCAATCAAATTAACTTGGAAACTTTCAATCTTGTATCACTTTTTAGTGGCAATATCATTAATTCTTATACAACTTTTTTTCTACCTGATAGCTTTAGTGATAGAAATATAAACTAAGACCATTTGAGTATTATGGTAAAGAACATTACACTGCTGTTTGAAGAGAATGTAATATTGATTGTTAATATGCATGAAAAATGAATCATTTGTTTGCACTCATTTCATGCACAGAATTCACCATGACATCAGCGGGAGCTTTTTACAACAGTAAATCTGTGCCAAATAATAAATTACATTCCTTGTATTAAATTAAAGTATGCACATTGGAGAGGCTTAATTTTAAATTTTCGTGACAAATGGAAATGTGGACATTAAAAGAACTGAAATAAAGTTCAGCTACAAAGAAAAACCTCCACCCATGACTTTCCCAGGATTTTCATTCTTTGCTATGTAGCAAGTTGATCATAAAACTTTAACGTGAGATGTTGCTGTCAGAGTGCAGTTTTGTCCTTTTTTAAAAAGGGGTCTTGTCTTAATAATGGCTATTTATATTATTTTTGATAACTGAATATACATGTAATATTTCTAACATGAAAACAGTTAACAAATCACATAACAAATGAAAGCAAACATCCTAACAACACTCTTTCAAATAAGTGAATGTAATTCAGAACTATTACATTTTTCTAGTAAATGCTGATATGTTATCTAAAACTGAGTTAATGTATCAGTTTCTTAGATTCTGGAAAATTATCATGTCCCTATCCACAGAAGTCCTATAAACTCAACAGCTCCTAAAAGGGTCAGATGAAACCTTTAGTTCTTCTTTTATCACCAACATAAAACACAAGCTAACGGTACAAAATGGGATGTCTCTATTCGTCTCTTAACAGTGTCAGGTTCTCCAAATAGTCTCCCCAGCCCAGGAAGCATCATGCAAATAGTGTCCTCTCATTTCAGCCCTAATAAGAATGGAAGACATCAGGTGTTTCTCCTGTCCTATCCCTGGCCACTGCTCTGGGCGTCATGATGATTGATTTCATCCTGCAGTCTTCAGTTTACAGGAAATCCATATAAATCAACCAGAATATGGAAATTCATACCTCCCAGAAGTAACAGATTAACTGATTCTAAATCAGAGGGGAAAAGAAAGGTCAATAAGAAAGTACCCACCAATAAGGAACACAGGAAGAATATGCCAGACATTTAGTACTTCCTTCAGAGGGCTACAATATGTTTTGTTTTTTTTTTTTTTAACTCAAAACAGCACATCCAGGAGCTCATAAACACAAATATCAGTACTTGGGAATTGATAGGGTTACTTACTTCTGGGAGGGAATCTTCAGTCTTCTTTAAATTCATTTGTGAGAAAAGCCCAGGAAACTCTCTTTCCAGAAATATCTGTATTCAGACAATTTTTTTGTACAAGTTCAGAGAGAACTCTATTCTTGAAACAATAGTGCAAGTTTAGGCTAGCTTCCCATCAGGAAGAGAACATAAGGGAAAGAGGGGCTCCCAAACTTCAAGTGGAGGCCAACCAGAAATCACTGCAATAGAACTCTAATTTCCACTTCCATGAGGTCTAAATCTTTACATTGCTTTCAGAACATTCCCTGAAGACTTACTGTCTCTAAGTGATCCTTTCAAGCCTATAGTCAAGCCAAGTAAGAAGCTGAAGCAAAAGATCTTTGTGAAGACTATGAATTCAGCAAGAATTAGAAACATTTATTACTGTTCATCCTCTCTTTGATCTCTTGTGTTGGAGTACCTTCAACTAGGGATGAAGGTAGGAAAGGGTATGCACATGCAAACCAATTTAGAATTTTGTATGTACAAAGGATCTGCTACTTTGTTGCTAGACCAGAATAGAAACTGATAGACTATCCCTGATTTATCCAGAGTAAGTAATCTGAAGGAATATAGGGAAATTTAAGAAAGATACAACTAAAATAATTATTCATAGTTCATAGAAAGAAAACTATTTCTAAGGTATGACATTGACTGGATATGTTTAAAAATTAATTATAGATCTTATTATGATTAAGACATCAATTTAATTGATGACATCAATTTAAAGGAATAAGAAAAAAATATTACTGAGCCAGTCTAGGGCATAGAAAATATGGAAAACAACTCTGGGCTTTTTCTGATTAAAGCTACAGGTAGGATCTCAAATATACCACAGTTAAAAGAGACAAAGGAGGTAGCGTTGTCAGACAATGCAAAGGAGACCTATTAAAATCTCTGAAAAAGGAAATGTAGTAATTAACAGGTCATGAGAAACGCTGGGCTTGAAGAAGCACAAGCTGGACTCAAGATTGTCAGGAGAAATATCAATAACCTCAGATATGCAGATGACACCACCCTTATGGCAGAAAGTGAAGAGGAACTAAAGAGCCTCTTGATGAAAGTGAAAGAGGAGAGTGAAAAAGTTGGCTTAAAGCTCAACATTCAGAAAACAAAGATTGTGGCATCTGGTCCCATCACTTTATGGGAAATAGATGGGAACCAGTGGAAACAGTGTCAGACTTTATTTTTCTGGGCTCCAAGATCACTGCAGATGTTGATTGCAGCCACGAAATTAAAAGACGCTTAATCCTTGGAAGGAAGGTTATGACCAACCTAGATAGCATATTCAAAAGCATAGACATTACTTTGCCAACAAAGGTCTGTCTAGTCAAAGCTATGGTTTTTCCAGTGGTCATGTATGGATGTGAGAGTTGGACTGTGAAGAAACCTGAGAGCCGAAAAATTGATGCGTTTGAAGTGTGGTGTTGGAGAAGACTCTTGAGAGTCCCTTGGACTGCAAGGAGATCCAACCAGTCCATCCTAAAGGAGATCAGTCCTGGGTGTTCATTGGAAGGATTGATGCTGAAGCTGAAACTCCAATACTTTGGCCACCTCATGCAAAGAGTTGATTCATTGGAAAAGACACTGATGCTGGGAGGGATTGGGGGCAGGAGGAAAAGGAGAGGACAGAGGATATGATGGCTGGATGGCATCACTGATTCGATAGACACGAGTTTGGGTAAACTCTGGGAGTTGGTGATGGACAGCGACGCCTGGCATGCTGCAGTTCATGAGGTCGCAAAGAGTCGGACACGACTGAGAGACTGAACTGTACTGATAAATAGCTTTACTCTTCTCCACAAAATGATATACTTTTTTATCTTTAATATAGAATGCTCTAGATGTTTATTTTACCTCTATAACTCTCTTTTTCTAATGAGCAGGACTGCCCTAAATGTGTAGATGCTGGATAATTGACATAAAGAAGATGCAGAGATAATACATTTGAACCTTATTCATACATAATGTACTATTCTAGGTACTTTAAATATAATGTCTTTGTTTCTTCCTAATATCTTGTAAGGTTAGTGCTGTTATTACTTTTGTGTGTGTGTGTGTGAGAATGAATTAAAGGCTACAGAATTTAAATGTCTTTCCCCAAAACATACAGCTATATAGTATTAGAAGTAGGACTGGAGCTCAGATCAGTTTGATGTCAAAGTCATATGAAGTCAGTTTTGTTAAGCCCCTTTTCCTGCGGTGGTTATACATCAACCAGAGGTTAAAAAACTCAAAATGTAGGGTATTTGTCCTAAAACTAAAATATACAATTTTTTATATTAGGACAAAATTAAGTTGAATAGAGCAAGTCTCACAACAATCAATTTCCAAGTTCCAAGAAATCGTGCAGGTAGTAAAATTGGCTACTGTCCCTAAACTGGGTTGAAGTGATGACTATAAAATATTTCCTTTTTAAGAACTTATTTCTTGTATTAGTAATAAGAGTAGAGAATTCTCCTAAGAAAAATATTTGTTTAAGCGGTCAGGCTCTGAGTAAACAAAGAACTATTTCCATAGCATTCAAAACAAATCATTTTATCTGAGGGTAAAAAGAACAGCTAAGTATATTAATAAAATGTGTTAAGAAAGAGAAAATGAATGTCTCTGCCTATTCATTCTGAGAATGAAAAGATCGAAAATTACTTAAAGTCTTGATGTTCAACATCCACTGTTTGGGAAACACACACTTTTTTTCACCAAAGCTGCAACTCAAGATTATTGAACATGACATCAACACTGGTGGTATCCTTTGCTGAAAGAAGTGAACCATCATGGGCCTTCAAGGGGTCAGTGGCAGATGTAACGGGGCCATTTGGTTGGAGAACTTTCCGTCTCATTGCTATTCCTGTGCAGGGACTTCTCCCTTTACATTCAGTCTCATACATAAAGCGGAAAAATTCAGAGAAATAAAAGCCAACTGGAGGGACTGCTTACCCCCAGGAAAATTTAATAAATTGTTCACTAGCCTACTGAACCCATGCACACAGAGCTCTTTAGTAGACATGTGCTTTCAAAGTCCTATAACACCTGTCTAACATGGTTTAAAGAATGTCAGGCGTAAAGATCTTCTGATGGCAAAGACAGGAACGATAGCCAAGGTACACATTTGTATTACCAGCTCATTTCGATCCAGGCCAAGCTGTAAACCAGGGTGCTGAGAAGGAAGTTGATCATGACAAGATTAGTGACCAGTGCTTTTCTTCTCCTCTGACAGCTTGTGGATGCAGGATGGATTTATGAGTCCCTAGAGGACAGGAAGGCATAAACAACACTTGGCATCAGCATCCTGAGTGCTGACATCCCCAGAGCAAATCATCTGAGTGAGCCAGAAAATTAGAATCCAAGATGGAATTTTGTAGCACACGGCCATGCAAATGAGGGGAAATATGACAGATCTCAAAAATGCTTCTGAAATATAGTCTCCCTTATCCATTGTCTTTCAGATTCTGATTGGGTACACTCAAGGGAAGATAATATTGCAGACATAACCTCTACAGTTGGGGAAATGAAGGTTTGGGTACTGGCCCTGAAGTTGTAGATTAAGTGGCAACAAATATTTTATGATAATACAAGCTCCTTCACATGAAGGGAAAAATCAGTGCTCCTAACTTCAAGATAACAGACATATTTATATGGTGGAATCCTGCCATCTTGGGCTCAGCAGCATCAGACTGGCAAGCAAGCTGTGTCTGAGCTGTCAAATGCTATACCATCACCGTCAGTCCCACTCTGACACTTTAGTTATGTCTGTATTTTAAGAAAGGGCAAATGACTGATGCATCCCAAATCTATTTTCTGCCCATATTTTCATTTTGTCATCCTCCTCCTCATATATCAATATCAGGAAAGCTGTTTCTCTGTGTTAGGTAAGAAAAAAGTTCTCACATATAACCAGTTTATTTCAACATTTAGTCTGTATTTACTGGTTAATTATTATAAAATCTCTAAGAGGCACTCTCTTTTTTCAAAGAATAAGGGATTCATTGCATAAAACTAATTTGTGGTGACAATTTCAACATTATTGCTGTACCATTCTAACTTTCAGACTCAGCAATATTTATTTTCATGTTTTTAAGTAGATTATCCATAGAGGCAGCATATTTCTACAATACCTGTTTTTTTATTCATGCTAAGTATTAATTCAAAATATTAAATTAATGTTAAGTACCTGGAAATTAGTAAAATCTGTATCTGTGTGTAAATATAATATATCTCCCAGTAAAGCTTCATTTTAAACAAAATAAAATCAACTAAAATATGTAAAATATTTATATATGCACCCAAAATTTAGTTACTGAGTGCTATTAATAATAATATTGTTAACCAATAAAGATACACTCTGTATTGATAGCCTACTATGTGCCAGACATAAGAACAGGTGAATTACTTACTGGACATACCGATATATTCTCCCATTTCCTTACCTGAATTGATCTCTCAATTCTGGGGGCTTTTGCAGTTAGTTTCCTGTTACAGGAGGAGTGGAACTGAGAGGATCCAACCAGGGCCTCTGAACATCAGTGTCCTTGGGATGCACAAATTTATTTCATCATGCTGGAAGACCAATCCTTTATGTTGACATCTGCTATTATTTCTTCATTCTCATTTCAGAGCCAGTATAAAGGACATTGGTCTTCCCAAATGGCTCAGTGGTAAAAAATCTGCCTGCCAATGAAGGAGATGCAAGAGATGCTGGTTTGATTCCTCAGTTGAGCAGATCCCCTGCAGAAGGAAATGGCAACCCAGTCCCTTATTCTTGCCTGGAAAATCCCATGGACAGAGGAACCAGGTGGGCTACAGTCCATGGGCCTGTGAAGAGGTGGACACAGCTGAGCACAGAACACACACACACACACACACACACACACACACACACAGGACATCTCTTACCAAATGCCCAAGTTCTACTACAAGACTATAAGACTTCCATGCCAAAAGAAAGTTTACTAACTCAGTTCTTAGGCTGGAGCAGGGGAAATCTTGTGTCTATCCACAGAGTGTGGTGAGAAGAATTCAGTTGCTCTCCCAGTTCACTTAAGAACTGTGGTACACTTATTGGAGCTGTCTATCCCCTTGCTCTTGGCAACCACTGTAGCTTTTAATCCTTTACTGCTTCCCTCTCTGGGAAATCTGGAAGCTTCTTCCAGACTTCTCTGCTCTCAAGTCCCAAAGGGGAAGTTCTACAAAAGTTTTCAGAATCCTTGGATTCCCCAAGTTATATAGTGTTCTCTAGGCAATGTAATTAGATAAAAGTCCCTTGACAAATAACTGTCCTGCTTTTTCTCTCTCTGGTAGTATAGGTTGTGGTATCTTTTCTGTGATGCAAAATACACAAATATATATGTAAATGCATAAACAAAATTTTAAAACTGCTTTGCAAGTATTCTTTCAAATGTCATACTTTGACACAGTCTATCAGATTTCTCTGGCTGTCATCAAACCTCCCCCTTGGGACAGCATTGATTAACTGCTGTAGGGTGTTGGGTGCTTTTCAGTAAACATAGGGGGAGAGGATAATGCTGTAGTGTGGAAAACATGTTGATAATTACTTTGTAACACAGTCTCATCACAAAAGACAGAGAAAAAGAGAGAGAGACTATATTTAAATGGAACTGTTTTTTAGGGTATGTTTCTTCAAATACATTCTCCAAACTGGATGCTTATCTTAGAATAAATCAAAGCACTCTATTTGTCATGTCATTTGACGCTCATTACTTTTTAGAAAAGTGGGGGGAGGCACAGATAAACTGAGTAACTTTTCGAAAGTTACACAAATCCTCCTATAGGATTTATTTGTGCTATAATCTAGTTTTCTATTTCTTCATTCAGGGCAATGTCAAACTCTCATCAGTTTAGAGTTTCAGGTAGTCTTGTGTGGTCTTGCCCTAGATCTTCCTTGCTTTTCCTAGCTAAGTATACAGTTCCTTTCTAGCTTATTCTCTACAGCTACTTAGATATATATAACTCGGTGATAATGTATACATAGTCAAGTGTTCCCTTTTCTCTCATGGAATTAAAGCCTAAAGGGTTGAGCCCTTTTTTTTCATATGCATGGGTAATAGTAATAAAGACTAGCTAGTAGCATTCAAGGGGTGGAAATGACCCCCTGTATCTTTTAGAGGTTGATTTAATGTAGCAAATACAGTATGTTTCATCTTAATAGTGGTTGAACTGACTATTAAAAGAATTTATAGATGTATAAAATTGTGATATGATGTAATAGGCTTTGAAACAATCACATAATTTCAATCTGTTAATAAAAACATGATATTCATTCCATAAAAGTAATCATTAACATCTGAAGTGTAAGAGTAAAATATTTAATTTGTAAAGTCCTAGATTCAACAAATCTATGGAAATTTTCACTTTTACAATGGAGATTTAGAGAATTTAAAATGATATGTCCTCAGAGGAATGTAGTATAATAAAATAAACTTTTTTCAATACAGTCAGATAAGATGAAGCAATTTGGAACATTTAGATATAAAAAATGTTCAAATTCTTTTTGAAAATTATAACGTTTCTGTAATTTACTAAAGAATGCTTGAAGACTTTCAATTATTGATTTTAGAAGCTTTTTTGTTGCAGTTTTGTTCTTTTTTTTTTTGATAGTGATACTGAGGCACTCTTTGTAACACTTAAGAAAAATATTAGTATTATTTATTATTACAAAAATTCATAAGTATTTACATATTCTTTGTGATGATACCACAGCATACTAATTTTATATGTGATTGATATAACAGAGAATTGTAGATGCCAGCATTGGTTAAGGTTTTTGTTGGTTGATATGTTTTTCCTTTGGATGTAATTTTCTTTGATATTTAAAAGCTTTGTATAAAAAAGCAATGAATGAGATCCTTTGGCTGGCAATGGAGACCTGTTACAAAAGCCATTGATCTTTCCTGTTGCAATGCACAGCCTTATTTGATTCAGTGTTTTTTAATATCTAGGGAGCACTGTTGCACACAGAGTATAGAAGTAGACATGAAAGGTTAGCGATTTGCCTTTACAAGACATGCCCTGCTTAATCTGTTGTACTAATGCCTTTCAATGAAACACACTATACCATAAGAAACGTAAAGCCACATTTTCATAATGCAACCTCATTAAAATTCTAAGGAACACTAATGTTGGAGTTATAGAGAGAGGATTGGATAAAGCTTGAGGTCAATAAATTCTGAATTACTTCGAAAGATAGTTGGCATCAACAGATTTGTGTCCATGTGCCACTTTTCCCACCATACTTGAATAATATGAAAGACTTTTTTTGTGTTCAGATAAGTATCAAATTATATGCACTCATAGATACAAAAGTAATGATCATGAGTTGCATTGACAGTATCGTTTGTCACCAGTGGCGTTGTGCATAACTCATTTACATTTGGTATCACAGTTAAAATAGTTTTTGTGCCAGTCTTCCTACGGTCTAAAAACATTGACCCAATGAGTCATTTTGGAAATAATCAGCATCACACCCTGTTTATTATTTCCAATGGTATATGGCAAACTATGATTTAAAATGGTGTAGGGTTTTATTATTACAGTTACCATGCAATGTTAAACCTTGGCTCATTGGAACAATGCAGACCAACTACTGCACAACATTACTGCATTTTGGAACTCCAAATAACTGTACTAAACTGTGCGAATTGCCTACAGCTTGTCTAACTCATATAGCTGAGAATGCAGCCTTGGTATTAACAATAGGTTTCTTATGAGAGGATGCTTTTGCTGCAGGTATAAGGTATCTGTGTGTATGTGTGTGTACGTGTGTGTGTGTGTGTAAAGAGACAGAACAAAGAAGTAAAAACAAAACGAAGTAGAGAAAAGAGAAATAAGGAAAAAGATACATTTTTGGTTCCTTACTGAAAATATCTTGCTCTCCACAGAGCAATTTAGCCTAGCAAGCACAACATTATATTTTTCTTTCAGGAAATACTGCTGCTACACCATCAGGAACCCTAGGTGTTATAGCTATTTTCAAAGAATTGAGATGCAGGTATTTTTACCCCTTCATACTTACCCAGGTTTCTTTATGATCAAAGGTATTTCCTTATTTCTAAAATGACCTATTGGGGTCACAGGTGCATTAAATAGGCTTTATAGAAGTATTAGTTACAGTGTTGCGGTAGGACTTGGCACATAATTTGAGGCTTGACAAATGGCAGTAATTACTATTATTTACCCTTCAGATTTCTCACTGTGTTCAAGAAAAAGTATCATTTTATAATAAGAACAGCAACATAATAATCATAACATTCACAATCAATATTTATTTAGCTTGACACTAAAAATATANTCTTTGGAACTCTGCATTCAAATGGGTATATCTTTGCTTTTTTCCTTTGCTTTTCACTTCTCTTCTTCTCACAGCTATTTGTAAGGCCTCCTCAGACAGTCATTTTTATTTTTTGCATTTCTTCTTCTTGGGAATGGCCTTGATCCCTGTTTCCTTTACCATGCCACAAACCTCCACCTGTAGATCTTCAAGCACTCTATCAATCTAATCCTGGGAATCTGCTTTTCATTTCCACTGCATAATCATAAGGGGTTTGATTTCGGTCATACCTGAATGGTGTACTGATTTTCCCCACTTTCTTCAATTTACGTCTGAATTTGGCAGTAAGGAGTTCATAATCTGAGCCACAGTCAGCTCCCGGTCTTGTTTTTGCTGACCATATAGAACTTCTCCATTTTTACCTGCAAAGAATATAATCAATCTTATTTCGGTATTGACCATCTGGTGATGCCCATGTGTATAGTATTCTCTTGTATTGTTTGAAGAGGGTGCTTGTTATGATCAGTGCGTTCTCTTGACAAAATTCTATTAGCCATTGCACTGCTTCATTCTGTACCCCAAGGCCAAATTTGCCTGTTACTCCAGATATTTCTTGACTTCCGACTTTTGCATTCCAGTCCCCTATAATGAAAAGGACATCTTTTTGGGGTGTTAGTTCTAGAAGTCTTGTTAAGTCTTCATAGAACAGTTCAACTTCATTTTCTTTAGCATTACTGGTTGGGACATAGACTGGGATTACTCTGATATTGAATGGTTTTGCTTTGGAAACGAACAGAAATCATTCTGTCATTTTTGGAATTGCATCCAAGTACTGCATTTTGGACTNAGAAGTCTTGTTAAGTCTTCATAGAACAGTTCAACTTCATTTTCTTTAGCATTACTGGTTGGGACATAGACTGGGATTACTCTGATATTGAATGGTTTTGCTTTGGAAACGAACAGAAATCATTCTGTCATTTTTGGAATTGCATCCAAGTACTGCATTTTGGACTCTTTTGTTGACTATGATTGCTACTCCGTTTCTTCTAAGGGATTCTTGCCCACAGTAGTAGAAACAGGCCCCTTGGAAAACATCAGATTCTTTCTACATATTTAAACAAAGATTCAAACTGGGAACCAGCAATCTGCATTTTTAACTGAGGTGTCAGAAGTTATTCCTGGCTTTAGCCTGCTCTTTGACATAATTATCAAAACCTCCTGTTTTTCTCTCAGAAGGTTCTGTTTGGAAGATGCTTTATATGGCTGTCCTAAATTAACATATATTCCTGGTGATTCTGAAATAATTGGTCCTTGAACCACACTCTGCTCTATCGAGTTACCACTTTTCCTCCTCAAATGAGGCAATACGTGGCTATCTTAAGAAATGTACATGCATTCTCAGTCGCATCCGTCATGCCCAGCTCTTTGGGACTGTAGCCAGCCAGGCTTCTCTGTCCATGGGATTCTCCAAGCAAGAATACTGGAGGGGGTTGCTAGTTCCTTCTCCAGGGGATCTTCCTAATCCAAGGATCAAATCTTCATCTCCTGCAGCTTCTGCATTGGCAGGCAAAATTTTTACCACTAAGCCACCTGGGAAGCCCCATCTTAAGAAATAGGAAATACAAATAAGGAGTTCAAAATATGTTCGCTAGCTCACTACCATTTTGCGCATATCTTTGTATTTCACTTTTTCTTATACTTCTGTAAGCCTTCATGTCTGCAAAGGGTTTTACAGATTGGAAAGTCATTACTATTATCTAGGGTCATAAGACTGGGTGGAAATGATAACATCTAAACCTCAGGTGAAGAGGCCGTCTTCACTGTCTCCAGGTGTGTGAAACATGGGTGTCCAGAAATAATCTTCATGGCTATAAGTGGACACTTAAATTTCAAATGATCCCAGAGATAATCTTCATGGCTATAAGTGGACACTTAAATTTCAAATGATCTTTAATTATGTGTTAACAGCATAATGCAACGTATGTGTTAACTCATGTGTTCAGAAGGAAGTGCCTTATATTACCACATATCTTCTTCAATCTGTTACTTGATTATAAAAACTGAAAATTCAAATTCAAAAGTTAAACATAATTTGAAAGTTTCTAAGATAAATTTCTCCTCCTTCAGTGATTGCAAGGAAAAGAAATATACATACATGGGAAGTATATCATAGTCTTTTATCAAACATCTTGCCATGCGTTTTTATATTAATTGAGTGATGTGGTTAATATACTTTCAGTAAAACTGTCATGGCCTACTAAAGTGATAATGAACCTTGGGGGATAATGCTGATGTTGGTATAATTGTTCAGTGATGTATGGAGTGAGGAAAACCATCATTTTAAGAGGTATTTTCACGTCTTTATAGCATCTGGACATTTTTACTTAAAAAAATCTGTTCTTATGATTCGTTCCAATAAATTCCAATAAATATCTCTTCTTACATAAGCTTAGATTAAAATTTTACCTGTGAAGATTGAGAAAGCACTGATTGGAAAAATATCTCATAGTGCTTCTAAATATGAATTCACCATTCACAACTTCACAAGCATAAGGATGGTCCTTTTATGGAAGTGCATAGTTATGGAACATGTAGTTGCATAAATACTGAATACCCGGAGGGTAATGTCACAATTTACTGCCTTGCTTTTCCTCTGGAGTTCATTTCAGTGCTTACGACAATGCTGATTTGCTGCCTTGTGCCTGGCCTGTATCTATCTTCAGCTGCTGATCTGTGGGTTAATAACACCCAGGGGAAATCTGGCCTGCTAAATGTGTTTAGTCCTTTATATTCTTACATCCACTGGAAATCATTATTGGCATTTTCAATTTATTTATTAGGCCAACCTTTAATGCCACCCTACAAGTTTAGGTATGATACCTTATGTAAATCATCTCTACAGCCATGCTTTGAATCACATGACCACAGAAGGACATACTGTTTGTACACAACAGAGCACAGATGTTTACCATATTGATAGTTTTCATAATAGCTGAGACATAAATATCCATACCCCGTTGTATTCAAATAAGAAATAAATATAATTTCAGAAGTTAAACTAGGACTCTTTTTGCAGTATTCATGAGACAGTGAAGTATTAGGTAGAGAGAGTTGATTTTGAAACAAATCCTGAATTCTTTGTTTAGGTGTACAACATTTTTATACATCTGAAATGTAGAGTATTACAAGCACTACAAAATTTTATGACAGCCCTGTATCCACTCCATCCAAAGGAAAAAAAAAAGAAGAAAAAGAAGTCTGAACATTCTAGAAATAGATCTAACTTCTCAGATCTCCTTGATTCCATTAACAAAGCCCAGTGTGAGCTGCATGCGTTAGGTTGAGGACTGCTTTCCTACTGGTAATCCGTAGAGATCAAGAGGAGACACTTACATGCTTAGGGTAAGACTATCCTTCTCCAATGACTGAACTTCTATTTATGGTGATTAAAGAGATTACTAGACTGTTAATATCACCCCCTACTTCCCAGGTGGCGCTAGTGGTAAAGAACCCGCCTGCCAATACAGGAGACATAAAAGATCAGGATTCAATCCCTGGGTCAAAAAGATCCCCTGGAGGATGAAATGGCAACCCACTCCAGTATTCCTGCAGGAATCCCAGGGACAGAGGAGCCTGGTGGGCTACCATCCATGGGGTCACAAAGAGTCGGACAGAACTGAAGTGACTTAGCAGAGCAGAGAGCACAAACCCCAAACCCCTAATACCAATTCTCACCAACATGAGAGCTCCCTTACATTCATCTGGAGTTACATAATTCATGCCTTTGATGGCCTGTTTGCATCAATCACTGAATTAGATCCTAGATTCCCAAATCACCTCTTATCTTATACATTATAACTTCTGTATAGTTAGGTACATCTATTCCTATTTCTCCCTCTACCCCAAACTCTAAAATTCTTCTACTCTGTCTTCTGAAAATCAAAGTCCATTATCAGTAAAATCTGTTATAACATCACATTGGTATACAAAGAGGCTGTGGGATATCCTATGTAACTGAAAATGCTATTGGCTCTCAATGAAGTTTTAAAATAACTTCATTCTTGGTCTCTTATCATAATATATATGATTTGCTTTTTGAATTATTGTGATTGTCTCTTAACATGTCTCTGGTCCTCCATCAGTATTTCCCAGAATACAGTTAATTCTCTCCATCTTCACTGCTATTACCATATCCAAGTCTCCATGAGTTCTTATCTAGGAATAGTATCTTACCTCCATGAAATAGTGCAATAGGATACTAACTGGGTTTATTCTTTGTGTGTTTGCCTTCCTTGGTTTACTTATAAGAGAGCACATCATATTTCTTTTAAAATTTAAGTATATTCAGATCATTCTGTCACAAACTCTCTCTATCAGAAAACAGTCCAAACATCTTTCATGGCCTTGCAGGTCCTTCTTCCTCTGGCTTCCACCTGCCACTCTGCCTCACCTCATCTTATTCTGCTCCTTTGTCCCTAAGTCCTCTCCACACAGTCCTATAGTTGCTATTTGAACACGCCAGACATGTGCTGTGTCTCCAGGTCTTTGCACGGTTTCTTCCTGAGGCCCTTTGGGATATGCTTATGGCTCTCTTCCTCATCTGCTTCGAGGCTTTGCTCAAGTGTCTCCTTCTCAGCAAGGCCTGCCCTGAGCACACTGCTAAAATTCTACCTCCCCCTCCCATTAGTGGTTCCCCTTTCTCTGCTCTAGATTCTGTAATGCTTGTAACCTTTCGATTATATCATTGACTTACTTATCTTATATACATCTGCTTTCCACTAAACTGATGTAAACTCCATTAAGGCTGGAAATTTGGCCTATTTTGTTTATTGATACATTTGCTGTATAATATTAGATTATTAATAATAACTCAATAAGCATATATTGAATAAACTATCAGATAAATGAAATTGCTACCCATGTCAAACTCTTACACCTTATAGACAACACAAAATCAACTCCTTTAGTTTTTATTCCTTAAAATAATTTTATTCTCAATACTTTAACATACATAATTTTTTTTTTTTAATTCTTAGGGTTGTCTCTTAATGCATTTTTAGTCCTTCAGTAGTATCTCCTTTCAACCCATTCTTTTCATGGCTAGAGAATGATCTTCTAAAAATACAACTCTATTAGGTTGTTCCTGTACTTTTTATTTATTTTTTAATATAAATTTATTTATTTTAATTGGAAGTTAATTATTTTACAATATTGTATTGGTTTTGCCATACAACATGAATCCGCCAAAGGTATACACGTGTTCATTTATTGTTGCTCGTGATTGCCCACTGAGTAGAATGCAGATCCTCAGAAAGGCAAATTAGGCTTTTAAACCTGCAACCCTGCCACCTCTATAACTTCGTCTCTTCCCGGGCTCCTGTCCTCTTACAGATCCCCTACTGTGATCATTATAAGCTGTATTCATATCTCTCACATACTGATTTGTGCCTTCTATGATGGTAGAGATTATTTTCCTTATAATTTATTGTTCAATTAGAATCTAAAGCATCAGTGATTTCCTTAGTTCATTTTTTAGTTCATTCATGATTTCAATAACAGTATACCACAGATTGGATGGTTTATAAACAGCAGAAATGTACTTGTCATTGTTCTGAGGACTGGAAGTTTGAGATCAGGAATCCAGCATAGCCAGATACAGTTTTGCTTTGGAGTCAGAAGCTTCTAGCTGTATTATCTATCCCATGGTGGAAGGAGCTAAGAAGCTCTGTGGGATTTCTTTTATAATGTCACTAATCCCATTCGTGAGAGCTCCACCCCTATGACCTGATCACTTCTCAGAGAACTCACCTATCAGTACCGTCACCGAGGACTAGAATTTCAACATATGAACTTTGAGGGGACACAAGCATTCATAGTAGAGCATTGACCAAAAAGTATTTGGTGGAAAATTAAAAATGGTACACTACTTTTCTAAATGTATCATATTCTCTTTCCTTCATGGTTTAGCATGTCTTAATCCCTTTGCCTACAATGTTATCTTCTGCCTTCTTCACCTGGCTGGTAACTTTGGTTCTTTAAAATTTCAGCTCATGTGACAAACTCTCTCCAAGAGTTTGTTCATCCTAAATGTGTTGTCAGTCTCTCATATGTATTTTCATGGCACCTACCACTTCCTTCTCTGTAGTAAGAGTAAAATCACAATAATACCATAATTAATCTGTTATTAATAGCTGGTTGGCTATCTTTTCCAATGTGACCTGAGTTCTTTGAGTGTAGTAATAATGTTTTCTTCAGGTTATCCCAGCACAGAGCATAGTGATTGGTAAGAAATAATGAATTAAATAATGTCAAATTATACATCCTATGTAAGCAATATGGGGTAGCCATGAAAATTGTTGCTTTTACCCTTGGAAGCTGTGGACAAGAGACTGGCAATGACCTGCCCAAGTCACCAGCAGTATTGGAGGAAACTGGCCCCAGATCATCTGCATCCAGGCCAGTGATGGCAAAGAAGATATTTCATGCTATTCCTTGTACCCCAAAAAGCTCATCCCATAGTTAGCACTTAACGTAGCACATTACATAATGTGAGTCAAATAAAGATTGTCATCAGTGTGGCTGAGGTCTTGTTAAATAGCCTCTTTTAGCCTCAACATAACCAGCCAGGTTTGCCCAACATGTAGAAATATGTTTTTTGTATGTTTTTGTTTAAAAATGTTGATCTATTCTGTTACATGACAAGCAGTTGGAATATAAATTGAAAGAGATGAGTAGAATATATTTGACTGTTTGATTTCACTAGAGAATGCATCCATTCTGTCTCATTCATCTAAATGTTTCCAGGAATATGCAGAAGGCATGAAGATGATGTTCAAGATGTAACTTTGTAATTCAGAAGAATTTGCATCTCCTTAGAAGGAAGACTCCAAACAGTGTCCTACAGAGGAACACTGGGAGATGTTAGGGACATAGACATAGCATTTAAAGTTGACGAGTCCAAAGACTCAACATAAAGATGCTCCAAGGAAGCAGCCTAAATGGCAAGAATGAGGAGGAATCAATCAGATATTGAACACTCAGAAATAAAATTCAAAAATAGCAAGTCCTTTGGATGCAGGGCCCTCAAATGGAAATTTAACATTAAGAGGAAAATTTGACACTTTCAACTTATTGTTTGATTAATATTTAATACAAGACAGTACAGCATGTAAAAGTAATTATGTTGGTGCTAGGAGAAAGTGTTTAATACAGTTTGTTTTCTAAATTAAAGTCTAGTTAGATTTGGTTGAATAATAGCTATTTTAACAGATCATGAAGGTAAATGGGAAATGAACATGAAATTAGGAAAAGGAGGGCACTGTGATCTAAATGAACAGTTGAAAAATAATTCAGAGAGCAGAAATTCAGAGACTATATAGAGAATGGAGGGTGGTTTATTACAATAGTCAAAGGGTGTGTAAAAGAAAATAGATGAGGTAAGTGCTGAAGTTGCAAAGCCTGATCTGTGTTGATTGATATTCCATTAATATTTTCACATTTACTGAATTCTTTCAAATACCTGACAAGGTCAGAAGCTCCAATGCTCCTATCTCGGTATTAGAACTGAGGCCAGGAAAAGCTTTCTTAGCTTTTTGAGTCTATTAACTAAAGTGTGTCCTGAATCATACCACCCCAAACAATCAATTCCTATCAATTCCCACAACATTTGAGTATTACCTCATGTGGTAATAAATGTTACCTTATATGGCAAAAACACATGATTGAGTTAAGAATTTTGAGAGGAGTAGCTTATCTTGAATTATTCTTGTAGACAGTGAAAATAATTACATGTGTGATTACAAGCAGACAGTGCGGAATAAGACAGACACATAGGAGAGGATATAGACACACAGAAGAGAAGGTGACGTAGAATAGAGTAACGAGGTGCAGCCATAAGCCAAGGAATGGTGACAACTGCAAAAACTAGAAGGGGCAAGGAACACATTCTCCGCTAGAGCCTCCAGGGACAGTTTGACTACTCTGCTGATATTTTGACTTCAGATTTCTGCCTTCCAGATAGAAACAGAATTCATTTCCATCGTTTTCTATCACCAAGTTGGTGGTGATTTGTCACAGCAGCCTTAGGAAATTAATATATAACTGAAATATGTATTAGTTAGGTTAGAAGCCTCCCTTAGGTTAAAGGCTTAGGGACATAAGGAAATGTGTCATTTTGTTAAATGATGAATGAATATTATTGTGGCATTGTATTAATATTTATTAGGATATCTACTTGGCAAGAATATTACATAAATTCAAAAAGGAAATGAAAAGGGCTACTTGGACTGCAGGGGCTAATAGTCTGTGACCTTATCATTTAAACATCATCTGTAATTTGAAGTTAAAATATCTACCTACTTTTGGTGATGTTCATTTTTCTTCGAAATTTTTGTCTCCGTTGTAGCCACCCCAGAAGTTGAGTGGAACTTCCCAAAATGCAGTTTAGATGGCAAGCCTGATGATGCTGCCCACACACCAACAGTGGATTTAAGTTCCAATTTTTACATAATGAGACTTTCTAGGGAGAATAAAGCAGGTCCCTCAAGCAGATCAAAAGTTGCCCAAGAGAGAATACTGGCTTTAAGGTTTCTAGGATAATTAGGTAGTGGGTTCGTGGCGAGGATTATGTGTGTAGCAGGGGCTTGTGTTGCTTGATTCTCCTGTCCTGATGGAAAGAGGAAGCATCAGGATTTCTTATCATGTTTCCCAGATGCACAGCAACAAGGGCAGAGGGAAGGAGGAATGAGACTTAAAAGTTGTCAATAGTCAAATATCAAAAACTGAAGTGAGATTATTACAGTCTCCATAAAATGATTAAATGTAGTAAATATTAGTTGTTACTCTTTATTACTTTTGCTATAGAGGTTGATTTGTTTTCCCTCTCCAGTTCATCCTCTGTGTATTTTCCTCTGTTCGCCTCTGACTATGGATTAAGCTATTCACAGCCAGTGGCATTTTAATTAAGTAATTGCGACTGAGGAGATCTTGACTTTGCTTACAAGTGACAGGTATTGCTTCCTAGAATTAGGAGTTCTTTGGCTTTCCTATGTTTACGTATCAGTGTTTACACTCGTACTCAAGCACTTATCAAAAACACAAGTAATCTAGTAATCTGTAATTATCCGGACAGCTAAAGCTTTCTGTCCTATCTTGAAAGTAAGTATTGCAAAGTAGCATAAATACGTACCTGATCAAGTGAGAGGTCTCTTGAGTGTAGGATTCCAATTTTATGTAATGATGTTCAGTCACTATCTGATGCCACTCTATTTTATCAGCCTCAGAAGGTGCCCAAGGCATTTGCTATCTTCTGTAGTAGCTGTCCCATCAGACAAGTGATTTTATCTCACTGGGAAAGTAAGAATGAGAGAACCAACTCTGTATTCCTTAAAGATGGTGAAATTGTCTGATTTAGAATAAACTAGATGGTTAGTCTATCCCGCTCACTGTAATGATGCTGCAAAGAAGAGAAAGTAGAACTTTGTCAAGAGAAATAAGTTAAACAGATTGCTCGCGGAGTAGCTGCTATAATTACATGCTGTGCACATCAAAATGAGTCTATGCCTTGCATTTCATATCACTGTTCTTGTTCTTGTAAAAACATTTTATTAACCTGAAAGCAAATAACTGACATGTTAATGCCCAACATCACAGTCAAATGGCATTTATAACAATACCCAGTAAATCTATAAAACTCTTCACTACACTAACATAATTAAATCGGAAGGTAACAGCAGCAATGTAAGACAGGATGTCTATTAATTTCATCCATTTAGAGGCAAGGATACTTTCTAATTTTAGAACTGGCACCAAATAAAATGTAAAGAATCATGCAAGGAAATAGAGCTCATGAATATCATTTTATCCTTTAAAACATTTATTTTTATGGTAAAAATTGCATTGAAATATTATTTAATATTCAGATAAAGAAAGGATCAATAGCATACTAAAAATTCTGTCTTTTCTCTTTTGTAAATTGTTGATCTGCCATTTTGTCACTGTATAATCTTTATGTAGGCAAAGCCTCCATTTTTTTTCTTATAATCATATATATGTATTTATTTTATAGCATTCTTATTCCCATTTTACTGATTTTTGAAGTTTATTACCAAGAATGTCTTGTTTCCAGAAGGAAAGTGAGAAAAGTGGAATAAAGAAATCCACAGTGGATATTCAGAGGGCTTTATGATTACACATAACTGAAAGAAGAACCACAGAAATTTCATAAGCCAAACTGAAGATGCTGGTCAATGAATGCATAGGCATTAATAGACACATATATTACAATTTGGTAGTCTGTGATATAGACAGAATATTCCCACTTGCTTACCTTTTATTTACCATATCTAAAATGATCACTTAAATTAAATACTGGACTCTTCAATTATATTTTGTTTAAATACAAATACATTATGTAAGAGGGAAAGCATTTTTAATAATATATTAAATATTTTAGATTTATATATTAAAAAATTTTTAGAACAAGAA
The DNA here is from genome assembly GCA_006410615.1 of Neotragus moschatus. Lineage (NCBI taxonomy): Eukaryota > Metazoa > Chordata > Mammalia > Artiodactyla > Bovidae > Neotragus > Neotragus moschatus. The sequence goes on along the minus strand of SJYA01000072.1, from coordinate 1,102,020 downwards.
GGAAATTAACAATCATATAGTTTGGGAGACTAATTTGCAAAAAAGTATAGAAACTTGGTGAATATTACACAGTGATTAGGTGGCACAGCTAGGATTTGAAATCTTATGCTTTAATCATTGCTATTTTAATAGCTTTATCTATTTAAATATGCTTAAATTCTATGCTATTAGTACTCAAATTCATTCATTGAGGAAGTAAATTAAGGCCAAAATAAGGTCTATGACTATATCAACACTTGAAAAAGTTGACTAGAATACACTTGAAGACACAAATATCCTTTGTGGTTAATATGCAATGCAGACAGTTATATGCTGAACTTTGTTCAAAGGGCTAAATATTATTTACATTATTTCATTTGACTTTTTCTAAATATGTGCCACATGTCCATTTTCATTCTCATCTTGTATAAATCAGGAATGGGGCTTAGAAACTGGATAACAAACAAGGGATGATGGAAAGAAGATAGAAAGGGAGAGAGCACGCAGGAGAGAGAGAAGAGGGAGGAATGAGTGATAGGGAAAAACAGGAAATCGCGGGTCCTACCTCCAGGAAAGCATTCACATGCACACAGGCTCTCACAGATATTTGCATAAAATTAAAGTGGTTCATATAAACTCACAAATTTCAGATTGAGACTCTTAATTCCATAATCAGAAATCCAAATGATTCAAACATTTAAGAACTGTNGGGAGAGAGCACGCAGGAGAGAGAGAAGAGGGAGGAATGAGTGATAGGGAAAAACAGGAAATCGCGGGTCCTACCTCCAGGAAAGCATTCACATGCACACAGGCTCTCACAGATATTTGCATAAAATTAAAGTGGTTCATATAAACTCACAAATTTCAGATTGAGACTCTTAATTCCATAATCAGAAATCCAAATGATTCAAACATTTAAGAACTGTATGATAATTTGAAGAGTATGAGCCTTTTTCCTACCTATTCAGATCCCTTATTTCAACATCCAGGATTCTGTCATCTGTTCTGATTTTTATGCCTGATCCTAGGTGTGACTGCATAGGACTTCTTATTGATTAAAAAGGGATTCTAAAGGACCATTTTCCTTTCTCATTATATTACTACTACTACTCATTTTATTGCTATTTTTAACCTGAAAGTTTCTCAGCGTCTAGAGTACTTGATGTATAATTGTTGCTCAGTAAATAATCAGTAATCAGATAAATTAACAAATATATAATAAACCCATATCAGAGATTACTTTAAACTATTAAATTTTCAAATCTATTTCTAAGTCACTTTGGGTTAGAATATTTGAACATGAGTTTAAACTCTGCTGTCTTTCACTGCATTACCAAACAATCTAGCTTCTTGGGACTTCTGTTTTCTCATCTGTAAACTATATGTAATTATCTAATGGATTATTTTAATAAAAAAACAGATAAAGGTTAAGGGGCACATTTTAAATTGAAAATTTCTAATTTACAGTGTTAAAGATGTTCATGCCCTTTTATTACAGAGGTCATAATTGGGGCAGCCTGCATATTGGGCAATTTTAGCATATTTTGATTCGTTTTCCATCGTCATACTCAACACCTCAGTAAGTTTAACAACAGTTAAGAACTGGAATATCTTACATAAAAATATCTATTCTAATATCTTTTAAAAAAAAGAGGATGATGTTTGAAAACATTTTAGAAAGGAAATCAATATATATATTTACACATGTAAATATATATATATATAACATATTTATATGTGTGTATATATATGCTCTACTTCTTGTAGTCGCTACAGTCCATTTTATATTTCAATTTGCAAATTTAGAAACTTAAAAAGTACCCCCAAAACTTCACCCCTCTTGATCCCTTAACTACTCTTTCAATTTGGTCTGACTGACTCATGCACAGCATTATGGTCCTTGTAGATTTTTGACTCTGCAACATCTCTTTTCTGTACTGTTTCCTAGTATTTGCAAGCTCAGTCCCTAAGTTGTGTTCAACTCTTTGTGACCCCATGGATTGCAGCCCACCAGGTTCCTCTGTCCATGGGATTTTCCAGGCAAGGATGCTGGAGTGGCTTGCCATTTCCTTCTCCAGAGCATCTTTCTGACTCAGGGATCAAACCCACATCTCCTGTGTCTCCTGCAGTAGTAGGAGGATTCTTTACAACTGAGCCACCATAGGTGCCAAATACGTGTTTGTTTAATGTGAATCTGATTTGACTTGAAGGCCTCAAGGAGACAATGTGTCTGCCATAAAACCCTGCTCAGGCAGGGAATTCTGCTAGTTGCAGCTTTCTCTTGGTTTTCTGTTCCAGCTTCATTATTAATTTTATTTTTATATTGTAGGATAATTGCTTTACAATGTTGTGGTCTCTGCCATACATTAATGTGAAACAGTCATAATTATATATACGTGTGTATATATATATAAATGTTAAGTAAAGTCGCTCAATCATGTCCGACTCTGCGGCCCCATGGACTGTAGCCTACCAGGCTACTCCGTCTATGGCATTTTCCAGGCAAGAATACTGGAGTGGGTTTCCATTTCCTTCTCCAGGGGATCTTCCCAACCCAGGGGTTGAACCCGGGTCTCCCACATTGTAGGCAGATGCTTTACCGTCTGAACCACCAGGGAAGACCCTATATATTTAAATACATTCCTACCCTCTTGTGCCTTCCTCTCTAGCCTGCACAGAGGCTAGAGAGGAAGGTCTAGGTCTCTAGGTCTGCACAGAGAACCAGGCTGGGCTCCCTGTGTTATACAGCAGCTTTCTGCTAGTTATGTTTTACTCATGAGAGTGTATATATACCAATGCTACTTTCTCAATTTGTCCTACCTTCTCTGTCCCACAGTGTCTACCAGTACATTCTCTAAATCTTCATCTCCATTTATTCTCTGTAAATAAGTTCAACAATACTATCTTTCTAGGTTCCACATATATAGGTTAATATTCATTCTGTTAATCTAATTCATTCTATTCATTATGTTGCAAATATCACTGCAAAATATAGTGCTTAATTTTCAAACATTTGTCAAGTAATGCTAGTAATAGTTATTGAGTTTAATAGCAGTTTGATACTTAAATTTATTCTGTGTAATATCAAAGACATTGCTTTTTAATTGCTGGATTCTGTCATATTTGGACCCAGCAGACCATACAATATCATCAAAACATCATTGTTCAGGTCAGTTTCCTCTGTGTAGGTACAATTGTCAGGAAGATACTCTCCATCTGAGTCCCAGAAGATGTCAGGCTTACAGTCTTTCAGATTTCAATTTCCAATGGGAGTAAAATGCCATTTTTCCGTTATCTCAAAGGGTTATCATGAGGATTAAAACACTGAATGAATGAGAAAGATTTAGAAAAGAGCCTGGCACATAGTAAGCATACATTTGTCATTATCATCACTCCAGCAAAAATTCTGGGCCTCAATGATACTGGCCTGAGAGGAACTGCATGTATCTATCTATGTACATGTGTTTTTATGGATTGAATTTTAACTCGGTTACTGAAGAATAGGATCCAGTATTCCAAGACATTGGAGAAGGAAATGGCACCCCACTCCAGTGTTCTTGCCTGGAGAATCCCAGGGACGGGGAAGCCTGGTGGGCTGCTGTCTCTGGGGTTGCACAGAGTTGGACACGACTGAAGCGACTTAGCAACAGCAGCAGCAGCATCCCAAGACTTTGTGGAATAGGAGAAGAGGAAAAATTGGAAATGAGAGTTATCTTGTTAATAAAGAGGAAGATAGGAGGTCATGCAGGGAAAAAATTACATATGTATATGTTACACGCTCAGTAAGGAGAGGAAAATAATTTAAGCATTTGTGTAATCCTTAAAAAAGTTCCTAAATTCAAGAGAAACTTATTCTCTTTATGAAGTATTGACATAAACAGTAATGTTTATAGATGTCTATTTATGCTACGAGTTTTGAAGCAATATTGTACTTCCTTTCCTGCTATTCCACTTTAAGAAGACCATCATTACATTTGCAGGTAATGAGATTTCAGGGAATCCCATTATCTTTTGGCAGTCAAAATGAGATATACATTTCATCACCATCTTAAATCTGGGGAAAGCTAATGGCTGGATCCTGACCTTTTGTGCTTGATGTGAAGATATGCAACATCCTTTACACACATGGATTAGCATTTTGGGAATATATTGAAAGGTAGCTAGAGTCAGAACACGTACTTTACAGGTCTGTTAGGTACAGAATTATGTTATGATTCAATAGTGATTTACGAAACAGAAACTAAAACTTCCCTAATGGAAGAACTATATCTTTTACAGGCATTAACTGTCTTATTTTTCTGCAGATACTAGAAAATGTTATATTTGTATAAAGCAAGCATTTGACAGAAATATTGATTCTGAAGGCATCATTAGGGTTGCCAAAATAAACAGTCTAAAAGCACCTTGTATCTAAAGTGTGGTTTAAATTGTTAAGTGAAATTCTGTGTGCCATCATGAGAAATGAGTAGCCATTTATGGATCTTGAATAATAATAATAGATATTTACTTAAATTTATTTTAACACTTTAACTCATATTTATATGTCACTTTTACTGTTCAAGGTTGATATCAAATTTGAGCCTAGTTATTTCTATTTTATTAAAATAAACATATTACCAGGTACACACAATCAAAAATGTGTAATGGATTAAGAAGACAATTGATACAATTGTCTGGTTGATGTCAAGATATAAGTTGTAAACAAATAAAACTTTTTTTAACATCAAAATAGCATCCTGTTTTTCATTTCTATTTGAAGTTGCATAAGGAAAACAAAAGGTCTATTTTATCCTTTCTGATAAGCACAAATTTTGGTGATGATATGCTTGTATATTACAGAAATATATTTAGTTACAGATTCTCTTTGATTAGGACTTATTTTATTAAAAATACTGTTTCATTTTTCATATGTTCTGAATTATTTTCAAGTATGTAACATACTATTCTAAATGTATGTAAATCTTCTCCAAAGGCAAGCTGAACCATGTTTCAAATCATTGAAATAAAAATTTTCACCATTAACTCCCACCAAGTCTAACATTTGGACACTCAGCATAAAGCATATTTATTAACAATTTGTAGAGCTCTTATATCTGCTGGTCTTAAGCTGAGTAACAGCTTTCACATAGGTCTATAGTTCTTTATAGATTATAAAACATTTTTATATCCATATTTTCTCCAGCACCTGTGTCAGATCTAAGGAAGCATTTGAGGGGGTATATTGCAGGCCTCATATTACAAACTACAGATTGGTGCCAGTCATGCACTCATGGTTAAAAGAATCCATGTGTCTGCCTAAGCATCCACCACACTGTCAGACAGTGATATAAGAGGAAACTAAACCATTGATTATTACACTCACAAGATAGTCTGTTTCAGTCATGCAATTTAGTTTCCAGTGTTACATACTAAAAACTTACACATTTTCCCCATTTAATGACTAAGTGAAGGTAGCAAAATGTAGAAATTATTCATGAGGAAACATCGTTTTCCAAAACTTAAATGTCTGTTAAACATTAATATATATGACTATTATCTTTATATTACTCTGTTAAGTGACTAGAGCGGTTTACAAGCAAAATATCATTTCACACACTTATTGTAAATATTTTCAACAATTTTGATTATTTTTTTGTGTCTGGATGCTTAAATCTAAGGCAATGTTGTGTCCATTTCCTCCATGCAGAAAAAAAATACAGGGCTTGCTTATATTTGGCAGCACAAACATTACCAGTTTTCACTTTCATCATTCATTAATAAGATAAAATATAGATAAATATACAGCCATAATGTATGAATCTTATCGGAGCTCCAGTATTCAAATGATCAAATAGGAAAAAGGGAAAAATCCTGCAGACTAAACTCATCTGCCATTAATAAACCCCATCTGCCATTTTATGGCACATACACAAACTGCTATAGGAAGATGCCAAGACAATTTAGAATTTCCTTCTAAAAGGGTCTGAGCCAGAACTAATTTCATTCAAAGGATAAATGAGCAAAGTATTCCTTTGCCAACTGACAAAACATAATGATTCATGATTAATGGATCCTTGTTTTTTTTTCTTCGAAGACCTCTTCTTTCGGTATGGCAATGCTGTAATCAACGCAGGAGGAAAACCTGAAACTTTAAATGTGAAAGCAACAAATCTGATCTATATTTTATGGTTAGGAATGGCTCATTATTAGCAAAGAGTATGATTGATGATAGAAAAGGCTGTCTTTTGAACCTCATAGGGCATATGCTAAAAATATTTTAAAACATTTGTCTGCTCTAAATGAGACATTAAGTTTTCTTAGGAAACAGATTTCTGCTGTTAAAATGTTTTTGCTCTGATGATCAAATCTAATTACTTAAAAAACATTAAGAGCTATTGACCCAAATACTTATGACTTGTTTTTTTAAATTATGAAATTGGAACCTTCTTTGATAAAATTAAGTCTTTTTTAGTGTTAGCTGTAGGGTAAAACAGTAGCTTGTATATTGCTAAATAATCTAGGAAAGTAATTCTGATGAAAACCAAAAAACTGTTCTACTCTTTTCCTTAGCAATGAATATAAAATGAATATGATTGAGAAAAAATTAATCAGTACCTATTTCTTTACCATCCTTATTGTCAAGAATATTAGTGTATAAACTGTGTGAGAGTATTTCCCAGAATTCTATCAAAACAACAAGGTAATTATCATTGATAATCTGTTTGACTTTCTTTTGAAACTCTGGGCAACTATAAGTGACACAATATAGAACTGTCAGCTTATAGCCAGTATAATTTAACAGGTATCTTGCTCCTAGATAATTGGGAGATTTTGTAAGCATGAGAGCAATAAAAATTGCTGATCCCATTGTGGAGGGCTTCCTGGGTGGTGCTAGTGGTAAAGAACCCACCTGTCAATGCAGGAGACAGAGAGACAAGGGTTTGATACTTGGGTCGGGAAGGTCCTCTGGAGGAGGGCATGGCAATCTATTCCAACATTCTTGCCTGGAGTATCCCAGGGACAGAGGAACCTGGCAGGCTATAGGGTTTCAAAGAGGCTGACATGACTGAAGTGACTTAGCATGCAAGCATTCACATTGTGGTAGGATGATTAGTCAGTTGAATAAAAGTTATATTAATAAGCAATATATACAGTCTGATTAAAAGCCAAAAAAATGGCTGCAATTTAAAATATCTCATGAAACAAAATTATAACATACATACAAAAATTTTATTGGTCAATAAAATTCTTGCCTGAATAACTTTCATAGTTATAAAATTTACATGTATATATATTTACCTATTATGTGCTTAAATGTTGTCATCATTAAAAGTCAAATAAAACCAAAATATAGTATATATTAGAATAAACCACAAAAATTGAGTAATTCCATCTTTTTTTCACTACAAAAATGAGAATTGTATTTCTTCAAGTTGTAAAAGAATAAGAATTCCAGTTGTCACTGGTAAGATAGTCTCAAGTTATTCAATATATGTATGAAAAAGTGCTTGGGATAGTAACTGGCACAAACTATATACTCAATATGATAGTTCTCATTGTTTCTTCATCACCATTATCCTCATTATCAGCAAGGAGTTAACAGGATTAAGTGGCAAGATTTCCAATATAAATAGCAATGAAATAAATGGAAAATGCCAGAAGATATTCAGTGGCAATAAAAAATAAACGATTATCCACAACTGGTACATCTCAAGACAAATTAGCCTTGGGATGAAGTTAACATAACTGCTTGNTCTTTTTTTCACTACAAAAATGAGAATTGTATTTCTTCAAGTTGTAAAAGAATAAGAATTCCAGTTGTCACTGGTAAGATAGTCTCAAGTTATTCAATATATGTATGAAAAAGTGCTTGGGATAGTAACTGGCACAAACTATATACTCAATATGATAGTTCTCATTGTTTCTTCATCACCATTATCCTCATTATCAGCAAGGAGTTAACAGGATTAAGTGGCAAGATTTCCAATATAAATAGCAATGAAATAAATGGAAAATGCCAGAAGATATTCAGTGGCAATAAAAAATAAACGATTATCCACAACTGGTACATCTCAAGACAAATTAGCCTTGGGATGAAGTTAACATAACTGCTTGTTTAACTTATATGCAGAGTACATCATGGGAAATGCTGGACTGGATGAAGCACAAGCTGGAATCAAGATTGCCAGGAGAAATATCAATGATCTCAGGTATGCAGATGACATCACCCTTATGACAGAAAGCGAAGGGGAACTAAAGAGGCTTTAGGTGAATATGAAACAGGAGAGTGAAAAAGCTGGCTTAAACTCAACATTCAAAAAATGAAGATCATGGCATCTGATCCCATCACTTCACGGCAAATAAGTGGGGAAACAATGGAAACAGTGATAGACTTTAATTTCTTGGGCTCCAAAATCACTGCAGATGGTAACTGCAGCCATGAAATTAAAAGACGCTTACTCTTTGAAAGAAAAGCTATTACAAATGTAGACAGCATTTTAAAAAACAGAGACATTACTTTGCCATTTGTCCTTATAGTCAAAGCTATAGTTTTTCCAGTAGTCTTGTATGGGTGTGAGAGCTGGACTATAAAGAAAGCTGAATGCCAAAGAGCTGATGCTTTTGAACTGTGATGTTGGAGAAGACTCTTGAGCCTCTGCTGGACAGCAAGGAGATAAAATAGGTCATTCTTAAAAGAAATCAGTCTTGAATATTCATTGAAAGGACTGATGCTGAAGCTGAAGTTCCAATACTTTGGCCACAAAGAGCTGACTCATTGGAAAAGAACTTGATACTGGGAAAGATGGAAGGCAGAAGGAGAAGGGGACAGAGAACAAGATGGTTGGATGCCGTCAACAACTCAAAGGACATGAGTCTGAGAAAGTTCCAGGAGTTGGTGATGGACAGGGAAGCCTGGCATGCTGCAGTCCATGGGGCTGGAAAGAGTTGGACACAACTGAATGACTCAACTGAACTGAACATAGAACCGTAGTGCTTACTTTTGAGGTTCTTCTTTTTGATAAAATGAGATTATGTATAAAAGATTAACCAGAATAGTGCTTGACTTAAAGTAACATCTACGAAACAAAGATTACCTATTCTTTTGTCTTTAATGACATAGATTAAGCCTTTTATTTTTTCCTGAGAACACAGACAAATGTTATGTTCTTGATTATGATAAGAGACATGTCAATGGAATTTAGTATATCTTGAAAACTGAAGAAAGTCTCATTAGAAAAGTGAAAGAAAATATTCATATTAAAATTCATAGTGGGAAGCTATTGTTAAAGACTTTTCATTGGGTTGCTAGCATTAATAATGATCATTATATTGATGCTGTCTTCCCTTGTGGCTCATGAAGTAAAGGATCTGCCAGGCAATTCAGGAGACCAGGGTTTGATGCCTGGGTCGGGAAGATCACCTAGAGAAAGTAATAACTACCCATTCCACTGTTTTTGCCTGTAGAATTCCATGGACAGAGGAACCTGGCAGGCAATGGTTTCATGGGGTCTCAAAAACAGTTGGACATGATTGAGTGACTAACATTTATATTGATGTTATGATGTATATGGGGGAAAAGTTTATTAAAACTTGCAAGTTAAGATGGACATTACTGGGAAGTCAACAGTTAGGCTAATTCAGATATATTTAGCTCTCTTGTTTTGTCTTGGTACTTACTGTGTTCTAATTGAGATAAGAAGTAGATAGGTTCTAATTTCTTTTTTCTAAAATTGGTTGATTTTCAGAGTTTTTTTTTTTTTTTCCCAGAATTGTTGGTATGTGCTTAGTTGTGTCTGACTTTTTGCAACCACATGGACTGTAGCCCACCAGGCTCCTCTGTCCCATGGAATTTTCCATGTAGGAATCTTAGAGTGCCATTTCCTCCTCCAGGGTAACTTCCCAACCCAGGCATTGAACCTGCATCTCCTGTGTCTCTTGCATTGCAGGAGGATTCTTTACCAGGTGAGAATTTAGAATTATGAAGTATTAGCTGCTCAGTTGTGTTTGACCCTATGCGATTCCATGGACTGTAGCCCGCCAGGCTCCTCTGTCCATGGAATTCTTCAGGCAAAAATACTGGAGTGGATGCCATTGCCTTCTCCAGAGGATATTCCCAGCCCAGGGATCAAACCCGAGTCTCCTGCAATGCAAGAAGATTCTTCACCACTGAGCTACCAGGGAACTCTCCATCCATCAGAATTATAGTACAACTCAAAAAATTGAAGTATGATAAACCATGTGAAATCCTAATAATTTCTAAAAGACTTTTTAAGGTTTTGGGTTTGGTCTGATTGTTGGTTTTTGTTTGTTTGTTTGTTTGTTTTTTTATTCTGTTTGGTCTTAATATATTAAAAAAGAAACTTTTGCAATCCAGTCATGTACTTAGAATGCTTCATGGAGCAAAAGAACTCTCTTTGCCTGTGTAGATGTTTCAATGAAAGAGTAAAAAATATTTCCTTTCCCTTTATTTTCCTATTCTCTCAATTTCATTCCACACTGCACACAAAGGAGGTTTAATTTTGGCTTATAACTCATTTAAAACGTAAATATATACATTGTTATTCAGTTCAGTTTAGTTCAGTTCAGTCGCTCAGTCTTGTCTGACTCTTTGTGACCCCATTAATCACAGCATTCCAGGCCTCCCTGTCCATCACCATCTCTCGGAGTTCACTCACACTCACATCCATGGAGTTGGTGATGCCATCCAGCCATCTCATCCTCTGTCATCCCCTCTTCCTCCTACCCTCAATCCCTCCCAGCATCAGTCTTTTCCGATGAGTCAACTCTTCGCATGAAGTGGCCAAAGTACTGCAGTTTCAGCTTTAACATCAGTCCTTCCAAAGAACACCCAGGGCTGATCTCCTTTAGGATGGACTGGTTGGATCTCCTTGCAGTCCAAGGGACTCTCAAGAGTCTTCTCCAACACCACAGTTCAAAAGCATCAATTCTTCAGTGCTCAGCTTTCCTCACAGTTCAACTCTCACATCTATACATGACCACTGGAAAAACCATAGCCTTGACTAGACGGACCTTTGTTGGCAATGTAATATCTCTGCTTTTTATTATCAGCTAAATTGGTTGTTGGATTAAATGAATTTTAATTATTCTTTTTCAAAATTTCCATGTTTTCAACTACTTACCTAAGGCTTAATGACCATAACAGCATAAAACTAAGCACATACCAACAATTCTGAAAAAAAAAAAAAAAAAAAAAAAAAAAA
>SJYA01000072.1:1027945-1090696 GCA_006410615.1 Neotragus moschatus | reverse complement strand
AAAAAAAAAAAAAAAAAAAAAAAAAAAACCTCTGAAAATCAACCAATTTTAGAAAAAAGAAATTAGAACCTATCCACTTCTTATCTCAATTAGAACACAGTAAGTACCAAGAGAAAACATTGGGAATGAAAGAGAAACAGGAAAGAAGGAAAAACTTTTATCTAATGATTGAATATTTTTAATTTTTTTTATTTATCATATACAACTGAGATGGAAAAAAAATAAAAATGAAGAATTTTAAATATTAAGATTCTCAAAACCTGTAATTCCATTTAGTTTATGATGCAAATGTGTTGTCAGTGCTTTAGTCCTGTATTTGTTGGATCATGTTAATTCACACCATTTCAGAGAGTGAATTCTGTTTTTTCAACTTTGAGTAGGATAAACATCAACTATGATGCTCAGTAAATGAATGTTCTCCTTTCTGGGTGTGCTGTGGTATTGCATCTTTTCACATTTTCATCTTATTGTTGTTGTTTTTTCTTTCACAGTAAACTTAAATTGAACACAATGTTTTAATGTTGATTCAATGTCATACTGACTCATCTGTTTGTTTTCATGTTTTTACTAGTACATATATTTCCCTATTACCTTCACCAGAATAGCTAAAGGCAAAAGACCAATCTGATACTATTCATACCCATGATATGTCATTAGAGGATGCCTTGTCCTTTGGCTGATAAGACAGTTAGGGAGCTGATTTGTGCAGAGATGCATAAAACTGTGATAGACGAGAAAAACCTCCAATATGCAACCCTAGAATTTCAGACTAAATAATTAATGACATAGTCTTTCCTTTAAAACCTCTTTCCCCTCAGAAAATGCTTCCAAACTGCATTCCTAAATAAAACCTCCCCAGGGGCACTTCTTTCCCACAGACATCAAAAATATACAAAACTTTCCTTTATAAGAGATCCTTGGATTGGGCCTAAATGCATTCTGAAAAAGAGGATGGAGATTAAGAAGAAAAGAATTGCAAAGAGCATTGGGGGCATCTACCCGTTTAGCAAAACCCACAGGCCTTGACACCTATCTCCTTGCTTTCTTTTCCCAAACTATATTCTTTCCCCCCTGTGATTACCATCAGAAACCCCTCCTCTCTTCTAAGGATGTCTCTTTTGTTCACATGCGTGGTTGATCACATAACTTAGATTTAGGCTGAAGCCAAGTGACAGTGCAACCCAGTCTGGATTTTCCATCTTCCATTTTCCACCCCATTGTTGCCAGGTCTTTGATATTTGGAGAACTGTTCAGAGAAATGAATTGCTTTTCAATATTACTTTAAAAAAATCCTTTTCAGTCTATCAGACCGTAGGAAAAATATTAAGGATGGAGGAGAAATAACGACTTGTGGATATAAAATAAAATCACAATAAGTGGAGAAAAGCTTAATCTGTATAAAAAGTCATTTAAAATGCTGTTACTTCTTTATCCTTCAGCATCTGTGAGTTAAGTACTCATTTGTTCTGAATATGTCACATGGCAGGATATAATGCTAGCTCTAAAATATACAAATTAATCCTCTTTGCAGAACTAACAGTACTTAAGGAGCACCTGATGGGACCATCATAATTTAATAAGCAATATGCTCATTATCATTAATACACAGGGCTTTTGTTTGTTTATTTCAGCAAAACTCTTTCATTAAAGGCATTTAGGTGAATTTGAAATCTGTGGAAAAATGCTTTCTGGGCAGCCCTAGAGGGGAGAACTTGACTTTTTTTTATTGTAAAAACTAAGCTTGAATTGAAAGATCATTCACAAAACACATTATCAAAGAACATAAATAGTGGTAAACATTTGCTTTTCTTCACTCATTTATTCATTCACTCAATAGATACGGTAGAGTATTCAGTGAATGCCTTATATAGTGTTAAGATGCTTGTCAAGGTGAATAGATTTTTATCCTTTCAAAAGCACTTCCTTAAACATTCTATCATTTGATACTAATAATACTTTTTAGTAATGGGGTAGATGGTACGAATTCTTGCTCACTTTTTCAGTGTACACTGAGGGATATGTGCGACTCCATAGAGATCAGACAGATGACAGTGAAGTTCTGGCTAGAAACCAGAGCTCCTTATTCTTGGTCCAGTGTCATATGTATTTACTTGGTAACTTTGAGACATAGTGAACCTGGACTTTCTGGTTACATAAATGTTCAAGGCCACCAAACAAATTGCTTTTTTAAAGTAGAAAGCCCTGAGGATTTGTTAAAGAGTGTTTGCGTGTGTTCAGTTGTATCTGACATTTTGTGACCCCATGGACTGTAGCCCACCAGGTTCCTCTGTCAATAGAATTTTCCAGGCAAGAATACTGGAGTGGATTTCCCATTTCCTTCATCAGGGGATCTTCCTGACCCAGGGGCTGAAACTGCATCTCTTGCATTTCCTGCATTAGGAGGCAGGTTCTTTATCATTGTATCACCTGAGAAGCCCCCTTAAAAAGTGTATCTATGAATAATTGATCAAAAGCATTGGAGTACCCTCCCTTTCCAATTCTTGGTTGATAGTTACCATAATTTTAATATTTATTGTAATTTGTGTCCCCTCTTCCACCCAGAATATAAGCCCTAGGATGTGAATGCTATTTATATATTGTTCAGCTATGTATCCCAATTTCCTAGAACATCTGAGAAAGCGTGCAAAAAAAAAATTGCAGATTATGGAATAAAATTTGAACTTATTTCTGAGCTTTGATGCATGTGGTAAGGCATATAGTTGTATGAGCATTTTTATTCTCTTAAGAGATAACACAAACAAAGTTCAGCCACCAATTATTTTCCATAACAAATAGTAGTAAAAAAAATTCTTCATGTCCTGTAATGATGATTTAATAAAATCAAACTGGTTCATCATTAATAATCTTTAATTCATCATAGAATTGAGAGAACTACAACTTACATACTAGGACAATTTCAGAACCTTAATAAGCTATGTTATTAAAGTCTTCCTAGGCAATTCTTTTGTACAGATAACAAAAGCTAACTCTACTTCATCTCTTTCTATAATCTTTTGCCCCTTCTCTGGTACAACTGATTGAGAGTATTGCTTATGGAGCAAGTCAGAGAAGAAGCAAAGAATGAAAAATGTTTGCAGTTTTATCATTGGCTCTTGAATAAATTTTGTAACAAATTCTAAAAAAGGAGGTTGTGAAGATCAACAGGTTTAATTTACATTGGCAGTGTGTGTGTGTGTGTGTGTGTGTGTGTGTGTGTGCGTGCCTGTGTGTGTATCTATATGCATTCCTGTACATTTGACCTATCCACTTTGGAATGTTGTCTCTGTATTACATTGTCAGAGGCAGGTATTTTTGTTTGTTTTGCTTCCTAAAGAAAGTATGTCCTATTTGGTAAACAAGAAGTGAAAATTCAAAGCAAATGTAAGTAGGAGGACAGCTTATCCAGGAAAATTGAAAAACACACCACCAAGCGTATTACTTACATTGCGCTCTCTTTCCCACCCCTCTTTTCTGCAGTGATTTATTTTCTCAATGTTTCTCATGGTATGAGCATGTTCTTGTGGATGGCCCCCTGCCTTCAACCCCCAGGCATAGAAACCTAGCTAACTCTTCAAACAAAGAGTATATAAACTTGTAAAAAGATTTCTAGATTGCTCTTTTTTGAAAATATCAAAGAGAAATATGTTTTATCCTTATTTTGTACCTGTTTAAATAAATCCATTATATGTATAAATAGCCCTCATTAATGCATTTTAGAAGAATTAATGATAGTTTATTATCTTTTTCCAAATGTTATTGATGGAATAGTTTTAGAAATATGTTAATCAGACTTTAAAAGCAGACAGAAAAAGAAAATTACATATTTATTGTGGAACTAACTTCTCTAGTAACTTTTTGTGCCTGGACAAAATAAGTAATAACAAGGGTCTTAATCCTTACAGCACCAGGATATAAGATGTTCTATTATTTGTTTTATGTTTGTGTTTATTTGTGTTTGGTTTGTCATTTCCTTGTTTTCAGTACTGTATAATTTTAATAGTCCTTATTTTGTGCCAGTGTTCTTCATTTTCAGTGTCCATATCTTTGGGTGTATTTATATTATGGCAATGATTTTAAATGTGTTCACTGGCCTTTTAAAATCATGACTTGATGAACTTAGGACACTTGCTAATTTTCATGTTTAAAGGATACTTGAAGTTCAGAACACAAATGGAGGAACTCTACCTGAAAAACAATTCTGCAGGGAAAATATAAGTTATATAAACCTTTCCTTTTGGACTAAAACAATTCCTCTGCCTTTAAAAGTGAGAGGAAAAAGAAAAACAGTTTTCTAGAGGACCAAAAGATGTAATATCTGTGAAGGAGATTTAAGTAAATGTATTGCGTTTGCTCTCCTCACATTTAAGCAAGTATTTCGCAAAGTTTTCAGGTTGATCTTTTATGAAAGTGGAGAAAAAACCCACTGTGCTTAGAAATATGTATCCACAGTTAAGTCTTAAATCCAATACATGAATTTAGATTTTTCTTTCTGTCCTTTTTTCTTTCTTTCCTTTCCCCCTCCCTCCATCACTCCACTACTGTCATCTTATCATATATTTATTGACATTTATTGAACTTATATTCTATCTTAGAAGTTGAGGAATATATAACTGAGTAAGTCAATTAGACTCACTGCTGTACTTAAGTTTTGATTTTTTTTAGTAAAATATGGGCAATGATATGTATCTGATATAGTTATTTTTTATAATAAAATAAGCATGGTGTTTGAAAGGATTTAGCTAAATATCTATCATCTAGAATAAGACCTGAAAGAGAGGTAGATCTTTCCTAATAAACTGGTTACAGTTTTCCAGTTGGTCTGTTACAGGAGCTACTAATAGCCCCTATTCTTACTCTGCTTTCAAATCTAAAAATCTAGGTGAATCCTTGACCGCTGTCTGGTCTGGACCAATGGACCAGCTGAAACAAGGCTTTTTATAATTCTCAGTTCTTAGATCTATGGAGAATGGCTCACTTACTATATGAATGAAATATGGTTGGATCCCCTTCCTGTTCAGTTCTCATGCTTCACAATGCTCAGCGGGCAGCAGTCAATTTACTAAGGTCTTATCCATCACAACTGAAAAGATACCAGGCATTGACTTGATGAATGGAAGATAAATCATGAGAGGGTTATCCATTCAGGCAAAGCTGAATGACGCTGACAGAGCCCTGCGTGAAAGCTCATTTTGTGTTTGCCTGCACCGTCGTGAGCTTCACTTGCCGATGATATCGGTGGCTTCCCCTGTATGAAGCCTTCTCCCTTTATTCCCTTCAACAAGTCACCCAGTTGGCAAAATGAAAGAAATACCAAGGCGACAAGATGCTATTATGATCTGAAAATTCAAGTTCAAAAATATTCTTTGTCTTTGTTCTTTGCTACAACAAAAACTAAGTGCATGATTTTTGTTGTTGTTATGTGGGAACAGTTGAAACAGTTCCAATATATGAGACTTACAATGCTAATGGGGTGGGGAGGCACTACTGCATATTTAGCCTTAAAATTCTCACTAAAATACACTTGCTCATCATGCTGTTTTATTTGAAAAATAAGTAATAACTTTATTTTTAAAAATTTTTAGAAGGCTAATCTTGGGAAAGTAAACATTTTGAGCATTTCATTAAATGTTATTATAATTTTCATGTAACATGTTAGGATGAAATGAGTAAAGTCTTTCTGTGCTTTCCCTCACATTTTTATAGCAGTCTGTTAAGTATTGAAAATTAGTGGACTATTCCATAACATATGACAATCATATTAAAAATCAAGTTAGTTTTCTAGAGGACTACATTACTTAGTAAAAATATTTTCACGTCACGATATAAGAATTTAGAGACCTCACAAAAAGTACCTCAGGTGTTAAAGCCAAACAAAAAGGCCTGCTATTTTGCATTCCTGATGTTGTTCAAAGAATTGGAATAATTTAAAATAGTCTGTTATCAGTGACTTTCCCAATACTTGCTGATAATGTAGATAGAAATTTGAGTTATATAAGATTTTAGCAGTTTTCTTCAAGACATTGGTAAATCTGTAGGTATTCTTTCATAGAATAAGGAAAACTACAAAGTTCATTCCTGCTATTTGTATATTAAACATTGATACAGTATCAGAAACACTAAGGAAAATATAAATTCACACCACTCTAGGGTAAACTTCAGTTCAGTTCAGTTCAGTCACTCAGTCGGTTTCAACTCTTCACGACCCCATGAATCGTAGCACGCCAGGCCTCCCTGTCCATCACCAACTCCCAGAGTTCACTCAGACTCANGAAAGGCAATGCCAAAGAGTGCTCAAACTACTGCACAATTGCAATAATCTCACACACTAGTAAAATAATGCTCAAAATTCTCCAAGCCAGGCTTCAGCAATACGTGAACTGTGAACTTCCAGATGTTCAAGCTGGTTTTAGAAAAGGCAAGGGAACCAGAGATCAAATTACCAACATCCACTGGATCATCGTTAAAGCAAGTGTTCCAAAAAAATATCTATTTCTTCTTTGTCGTCTATGCCAAAGCCTTTGACTGTGTGGATCACAATAAACTGGAATCCCCTTACTTTTTCTCTGATCCAATGCATGTCGGCAATTTGATCTCTAATTCCTTTGCCTTTTCTAAATCCATGTTGAACATCTGGAAGTTCTTGGTTCCTATACTGCTGAAGCCTACCTTGAAGGATTTTGAGTATTGATTTGCTAGCATGTGAAATGAGCATAATTGTATAGTAGTTTGAACATTATTTGCAATTGCCTTTCTTTGGGATTGTAATGAAAGCTGACCTTTTTCCAGTCCTATGGCCACTGCTGAGTTTTCAAAATTTGGTGGCATACTGAGTACAGCACTTTAACAACATCATCTTTTAAGATTTTTAAATAGTTCAACTGGAATTTCATCATCTCCATTAACTTTTTTAATAGCAATGTTTCCTAAGACCCATTTGACTTCACACTCCAGGATGTCTGTCTCTAGATTAGTGACCACACCATTGTGATTTTTCAGGTTATTAAGACATTTTTTGTCTAGTTCTGTGTATTCTTGCCACCTCTTCTTACCCTCTTCTGCTTTCGTTATGTCCTTGTTGTTTCTCTTCTTTTTTGTGCCCATTTTTGCATGAAATATTCTCTTTGTATCTCTAATTTTCTTGAAGAGATTTCTAGTCTTTCTCATTCTATTGTTTTGCCTTATTCTATTCTTTGCATTGTTCTCTATTTCTTTGCGTTGTTCACTTAAGAAGGCTATGTTATCTCTCCTTGCTATTCTCTAGAACTCTGCATTCAGTTGGGTATATCTTTCCCTTTCTTCTTTGCCTTTCACTTCTCTTCTTTTCTCAGCTATTTATAAGGCTCTTCAGACAACCACTTTCCCTTTTTGCATCTCTTTTTTGAGGGGGATGATTTTGGTCACCACCATCTGTACAAGGTTCCAAATCTCATTCTTCAGGCACTCTGTCTACCAAACAAATCTAATCCCTTAAATATATTGATCACCTCCACTATATAATCATAAGTGATTTATTTAGATCTTACCTGAATGGCCTAGTGTTTTTCCCAACTTTCTTTGATTCAAGCCTGGATTTTGCAATAAGGAGATCATGATCTGAGTAACAGTCAGATCCAGGTCTTGTTTTCACTGACTGTATAGAGCTTCTCCATCTTGGGCCCCAAAAAATATACTCATGTTGATTTTGGTATTGACCATCTGATGATGTCCATGTGTAGAGTTGTATATTGTATTAATGGAAGGAGGCATTTTGGTATGACCAATGTGTTCTCTTGGCAAAATTCTATTAGCATTTGCCCTATTTATTTTGTTCTGCAAGACCAAATTTGCCTATTACTCCAGGTATCTCTGACTTCCTCCTTTTGCATTCCAATTCCCTGTAATGAAAAGGATATCTTTCTTGGTATTAATTCTAGAAGGTCTGTAGATCTACAAAGAAATGTTAAACTTCAAATTCTTTAGTGGTTGGGGCATAGACTAAGATTACTGGGATGTGGAATAGTTTGCCTTGGAAACAAACTGAGATAAATCTGTCGTTTTTGAGATTGAAACCAAGCACTGCATATTTGGTCTCCTTTGTTGACTATGAGGTTCTACTCCATTTCATTTAAGAGATTCTTGCCCACAGTAGTAGATATAATGGTCCTTTGAATTAAATTTGCCCATTCTCATTCATTTTATTTTACCGATTCCTAAAATGTTGTTGTTTACTCTTGTCATCTCCTGCTTGACCAAGTCCAATTTATCTTGATACAGGAACATTCCAGGTTCCTATACAATATTGTTCTTTACAACATTGGACTTTACTTTCACCAAGAGACTCATGCACAGCTGAGTGTCATTTCTGCTTTAGCCCAGCCTCTTCATTCTTTCTGGAGCTATTTCTCTGTTTTTCCCCAGTAGCATAATGGACATCTAACAAAATGATAGATTTGTCTTCTGGTATCATCTTTTTGCCTTTTCATCCTGTTCATGGGGTTCTTGCAGAAAGAATATTGGTGTGGTCTGTAATCCCCTTCTCCAGTGGACCACATTTTGTCAGAACTCTTCACTATGACCCTTCTGTCTTGGATAGCCCTACATGCCATGTCTCTCAGGTTCATTGATTTACACAGGGTTCTGATCCATGTGATCATTTATTTTTTACCTTTCTGTGATTGTGGTTTTCATTCTGGAGGCTGTGGGAATCTTCTGACACATACCTCAATTCTCTTTAACTTTCTCTCCCACCCCTGCGTGTATACTCTGTCTACAGGTGTTTTAAATGTACTGTGTTTTATAAAAGCCAACCTATTTCTGCCTCTGTATTTGCAATCTTATTCTGTGTGGCTGGGTATCTTTCCTTTGATGCTTTCATGAAAAATATCTTTTAGTCATTCAGGTCCCCGTAGGTATTATCCCTTAAAGGAATCCTCCCTAAGCACACAAATTGTATCTCCTAGAACTCTATCAGAAAGAAACTCTATCTTTCATTTTGTCCTGTTAACGTTTTAACATATAATTATATTGTTAATGCTTAATTACTTAATGTCTTATTAGCTTTCTATAAGCTCCATGGAATATAAGATCATGGACCTTGATAGTCTTATTACCTTTTACATTCCCAGTGCCTGAATTTATTGTTCTTGTTTAGTTGCTAAATTGTGTCTGACTCTTTTCTGATCCTGTGGATTGTAGCCCCCCAGACTCCTCTGTCCATGAGATTTTCCNGCTTAATTACTTAATGTGTTATTAGCTTTCTATAAGCTCCATGGAATATAAGATCATGGACCTTGATAGTCTTATTACCTTTTACATTCCCAGTGCCTGAATTTATTGTTCTTGTTTAGTTGCTAAATTGTGTCTGACTCTTTTCTGATCCTGTGGATTGTAGCCCCCCAGACTCCTCTGTCCATGAGATTTTCCAAAAAGAACAGTGGAGTGGGTTGTTGCCATTTCTTTCTCCTGGGTTAGTGTCTGTCAATCAATAAACATTCTTGATCTTTACTATACCCTTTACACTTGCCTTAAAAGTTCTCCTGAAACAAAGGTTATGATGCTTCCTGACCAGCAAGCATCTCACCCATACATAGCTTTGGTCAGAATACTTAAATATCACCAAATTGTATAAAATAGTGACAGTTTTTCTCTTAAACTATCATACCTAAGGTGAAATATTCAGTATTCTTTATTATCATGACTGAATTTAGAAAGGAGTAAATTAGAGAATATAGGTGGGGTAAAGACCAGATATTTATTGTAATCAGGTTATCCACTGGCTAAGTTTCTTGCTATTAACTATACTAGTAGCTTCTTGGTCATTAGGAAAAGGTTACATTCTTTTTCTCTTATCTATATCTTTTATAAATTAAATGTCAGAAGTTTCAAAAATTAAAAAAAAATGTAAGAGCAACATATATAAACTATGCTTCATACATAGGTAGTTGTTGTTTAGTCACTTAGTCATGTCTGACTCTTTGCGAGCCCATGGACTGTAGCCCACCAGGCTCCTCTGCCATGGGATTCTCCAGGCAGGCATACTGGAGTGGGTTCCCATTTCCTCCTCCCTTTCTCCAAAGGAAACTCTCAAAAATCTAAATGTGGTTCTGGCATTACCACTTAAGAAGTTCAACTTTGGAACATAGTGTATTTATTTAAAGTTTTCCAAAATCTGGGATATACTGTCTCTACATACTGTTCTTGTTACCATTTATTTCCTGGAAGTACTGACTTGCAATATTTTAAAACTTGTTTAGACAACATTTTAAAACTTTAACAACTGCTTTTTTATATTATATAATTAGTACTTTCATTTATCTGAAACAATACAGTTAAGCCAGAAGAAGAAATTTAAAATGGCTCATTCTCAGCAAATAAAGATAACTACCTTTGGCATTTTCATATACAATATATACACAAATATATTAAATAAAATACCCATGGTGGATATGTTTTTAACTTTTATTTCTTACTTAACAATATGTGTTTTTGTTTAATATGTGATCTATTTTCTCACATAGTTGTATACTATTTTTAATATTTCCATAGAAATCCACTATATGAATGTAAGAAGTATACTTCTAGCTGATCACTTTGCTTCAATTTATTTGACTTAATACACAGATTACTTACATGTATCACTGTCTTGAGTCTTTTTTATATTAGTCTACTTGGGCTATTATACAATACAATAGCACAGACTGGAAGACTTAACAGAAATTCATTTTCTCACATTTCTGGGGTCTAGAAGTCTGAGATCTAGGTTCCGGCATGGTTGGGTTCTGATGAGATTCTATTCCCGGCTTGCAGATGCCTGCCTTCTCATTTTGTCTTCACACAAAAGAGAGCAATAAACACAGACAGAGAGAATGAGCCAACACACAAGAGAGAGAGCACTCTGGTGTCTCTCTCTCTCTCTCCTTTTTTTTTTTTTTGGCTGTGCTAGGTGTTTGTTGTGGTATATGGGGTCTCTGTTGTGGCATGTGGGCTTAGTTGCCCTGAGACATGTAGCATCTTAGTTCTTTGATCAGGGATTGAACTGCATCCCCAGCACTGGAAGGCAGATTCTCAAGCACTGGACTGCGAGGGAAACCCTGTGATATCTCTCCTTAAAGTACACGAATATTATCAGATCAGAGCCCCGTCCATAGAACTTCATTTAGTCTTATTTACCTAATAAAGGCTCTGTCTCTAAATCTCTAAATATAACCAGGTTGGCAGGCTGGAGTTTCAGCATATGAATTTGGGAGAGAGGTAATTCAGTCATTAACGGTCTCATAACAAGCAAAATTAAACTTTCATCTCTGTACAGTTTTTAAAATCTCAGAAATTAAGGCATATTATTTTCTTATAGCTTGAAAGCATGTAAGTGTAGGTCAATATGACTTCTCTAATAAATAAATACATAATATTTATAAGAGTCTTTGAATGGAAATCAGAGGTTCAGAGAGCCACAGAGGTTTTCCAAAGGCTTGGACTAAGTACATAAATTCACATATTCTTATTTCAAGGTCCATACAATAGTATCTAGTTGTCACACTTACAGTAGGACTAAATAACAACAACTGCATAAAATGAGATCAAATAAATAAAATGCTCTTACATGCCTCTATGGAGCATGGCATTGATTTGAAATATTAATATAATAGTCAATTTGTATCAAAATATCACATTTTTCTTAGAGGTTATTAAAATATACAAGGGTTGACTTTCTCTTTTTGATATATCATCTGATATATTCTGTTGAGTTTGGTCAGAATCTCAGACTTTACTGGCAGAATGTGTTTTGTGGATATGTGTAGGTTGTGCCTGATTTCAACTGATATGTAGACTTTTTCTCAAAACAGTTATCAGTATAGAATGCTGTGTTGGTTCCATTAAATGAATTTCCAACACTGTCTTATACTCTCTGTGTCTATGTCTCTCTAAGCCAGAGATGAGCATGGAATAATATCCAAATAACTAACTTGTTCATTCTTGGCAAATGTCAGACTACTGAAGGGAATAAAGTTTTCTCAATACATCATCAGAGTACCAAAGTGCCAGTGTCAAGGTTTAACTTAGTATTAAAAGTGTGATTGTACCAAACATGTGTGATACAGTTTGGCTTATGTACTTCATGGTTTTCTTTAAAAAATAGAAAGAAAATTCTTCTCTCTTCATTAGTCTGCATAGATATCCTTAATGCTATAATTCTCAAAAGATTCACAAAATAGAATATGTAATTTCTTCCCAGAAAGTAAATCTTTAAAAATAAAATAAAATAAAAGATCCTAAAAAGGCTCTAAATTTAGTAAGCTCAAATATGATGGTTGCTTATTATTGGTTCTGTCCTGAAGAAGATGAGCTTATTTTGAGGCAAGACGTAATCCTATTAATATGTCTGCTAGATAGAATTCTAAGTATATTTAAATGGCATGATTGTAAACTAGATAGCAACTGAGAATTTAAATGGATTTCATTCTAGTATGTGTCTTCTAAAGAATAAGACTTTGAGTTGAAAATTAAAAAAAGAAAAGTCTTTCTAAGCAGGAATAATAAAAGAAATAGAAATAAGCACAAATTGACAGGTCTTTGAGGATTATATCCCTTGCAATTGTATCCTTTCTAATAAAAATATTGCTATAATTTGATTTTGTTATCTTAAGTAGAGGACCTAGTTATACTTATGAACACTTATAACAACAGCATAGTAGCACTTAAAAACATTTTTCAAATGATTCAAGGATGAGCATTTTGAGAATTCCTGGGTGGTCCAGTAATGGTTAGGACTCTGTGGTTCCATTTCAGGGGGCACAGGTTCTATCCGTGTTTGGAGAACTAAGATCGCATAAGTCATGCATTGCTGCCAAGAAATAAAAGGATGAATATTTGTATCATTAACTTATTTTGCTATTAAAAAAAATGCTTCAGGTCAGTTCAGTTCAGTTGCTCAGTCGTGTCCAACTCTTTGCAACCACATGAACCACTGCACACCAGGCCTCCCTGTCCATCATCAACTCCTGGAGTCCACCCAAACCCATGTCCATCGAGTTGATGATGCCATCCAAATATCTTATCTTCTGACATCCCCTTCTCCTCCTGCCCTCAATCTTTCCTAGCATCAGGATCTTTTCCAATGAGTTAACTCTTCGCATCAGGTGGCTAAAGTATTGGAGTTTCAGCTTCAGCATCAGTCCTTCCAAAGAATATTCAGGACTGATTTCCTTTAGGATAGACAGGTTGGATCTCCTTGCAGTCCAAGGGACTCTCAAGAGTCTTCTCCAACACCACAGTTCAAAAGCATCAATTCTTCAGCATTCAGCTTTCTTTATATTTCAACTCTCACATCCATACATGACCACAGGATAAACCATAGCCTTGACTAGACAGACCTTTGTTGGCAAAGTAATGTCTCTGCTTTCGGACATGCTATCTAGGTTGGTCATAACTTTTCTTCCAAGGAGTAAGTGTCTTTTAATTTCATGGCTGTGGTCACCATCTGCAGTGATTTGGGAGCCCAGAAAAATAAAGTCAGCCACTGTTTCCACTGTTTCCCCATCTATCTGCCATGCAGTGATGGGATTGAATGCCATGATCTTCATTTTCTGAATGTTGAGCTTTAAGCCAACTCTTTCACCCTCCTCTTTCACTTTCATCAAGAGGCTTTTTAGTTCCTCTTCACTTTCTGCCATAGGGTGGTATCATCTGCATATCTGAGATAATTGATAATTCTCCCAGCAATCGTGATTCCAGCTTGTGCTTCCTCCAGCCCAGCATTTCTCATGATGTACTCTGCATATAAGTTAAATAAGCAGGGTGACAATATACAGCCTTGACATACTCCTTTTCCTCTTTGGAACCAGTTTGTTGTTCCATGGTGTACAATTATTCTATATAAATCACTAAGTATAAAATACAGTAGGAGAACATATAGGAAACAGATAGGTTCCTTATCTGTGGATATTCTAAGATAGTTGGAGCCCTATTATATGCTTATGTTGCTGTTGTTATTGTTCAGTTGCTAAGTCATGTCTGATTCTTTGCAAACCCCTGGACTGCAGTACACCAGGCTCCCTTGTTCTTCGCTATCTCCCAGAGTTTGCTCAGATTCATGTCCATTGAATTGGCGATGCTATCAAATCATTTCATCCTCTGCTACCCCAATTTCCTTTACCTTCCATCTGTCCCAGAATCAGGGTCTTTTCCAATGAGTCATTTCTTTGAATCAGGTGGCCAAAGTATTGGAGATTCAGCTTCAGCATCTATTCCAGTGAATATTCAGACTGAATTCATTGAGGATTTACTGGTTTGATCTCCATGTTATCCAAGGGACTCTCAAGCATCTTCCCCAGTACCACAATTAGAAAGCATCAACCCTTCAACAATCAGCCTTCTTTATAGGCCAATTCTCACGTCTCTGCATGACTACTGGAAAAACCATGGCTTTGACTTCCTGAACCTTTCTTTGTTGGCTAATGTTGGCAAAGTCTCTCCTTTTTAATATGCTGTCTAGATTTGTCATAGCTTTCCTTCCAAGGAACAAATCTCTTCTGATTTCATGGCTGCAGTCACTGTCCACAGTAATTTTGGTACCCAAGGAAAAATATATCACTGTTTATACTTTACCCCCTTCTATTTCCCATGAAGTGATGAGACTGGATGCTATGATCTTACTTTTTTGAATGTGGAGTTTTAAGTCGGCTATTTCACTCTCTTCTTTCACCCTCATCAAGAGTTTGGCGTTTTTTTTTTTTTTTTTGCTCTTCACTTTCTGCCATTAGAGTGGTATCTTCTGCATATCTGAGGTTGTTGATACTTCTCCCAGCAATCTTTATTCCATCTTGGGATTCATCCAGCCTGGCATTTCCCATGATGTACTCTGCATAGAAGTTAAATAATCAGGGTGACAATATACAGCCTTGTTCTACTCCTTTCCCAATTTTGAACCAACCAGTCAGTTGTTTTATGTCTGGTTCTAACTGTTCCTTTTTTATCCACATACAGGTATCTCGGGAGACAGGTATGATGCTCTGGTATTCCCATCTCTTTAAGAACATATAAACTATAATAAGTGAAAAATAATGCCTGACATATGAAGTTTATAGACAGCATATTAAAAAGCAGAGACATTACTTTGCGGACAAAGGTCCGACTAGGCAAAGCTATGGTTTTTCCAATAGTCATGTATGGATGTAAGAGCTGGACCATAAAGAAGGCTGAACAGTGAAGAACTAATGCTTTTGAACTGTGATTTGGAGAAGACCCTTGAGAGTCCCTTGGCCTGAAATGATATCAGCACAATCAATCCTAAAGAAAATCAGTCCTGAATATTCATTGGAAGGACTGATGTTGAAGCTGAAGCTCCAATACTTTGGCCACCTGATACAAAGAACTGCGGTTCCTGCTGCTGCTAAGTCGCTTCAGTGGTGTCCGACTCTATGCAACTCCATAGATGGCAGCCCATCAGGCTCCCCATCCCTGGGATTCTCCAGGCAAGAACACTGGAGTGGGTTGCCATTTCCTTCTCCAATGCATGAAAGTGAAAAGTGAAAGTGAAGTTGCTCAGTCATGTCTGACTCTTTAGCGACCCCATGGACTACAGCCCACCAGGCTCCTCTGTCCATGGGATTTTCCAGGCAAGAGTACTAGAGTGGGGTGCCATTGACTTCTCTGGATACAAAGAACTGACTCATTGGAAAAGACCCTGATGCTGGGAAAGATTGAAGGCAGGATGAGAGGGGATGACAAAGGATGAGGTGGTTGGATGGTATCACCAACTCAATGGGTGTGAATTTGAGCAAGCTCCTGGAGTTGGTGATGGACAGGGAGGCCTGGCATGCTGCAGACCATGAGGTTACAAAGAGTCAGACACAACTGATCGACTGAACTGGAACTGGATAAGAAGTTTAAGAATTAAGGGAAGTGGTGATGGCAGAAGATGGAGAGAGCAGCTAACTCAGAGAATAGAATAGTTTGTGGCTTTTCTTGCAGAACTTTTCTTCTGTGAAATAGATATACAAAGTAATGTTAACAAATATTAAGTTTGATGATGTAAGTCATCATTTATGTCTTGGCAAAACTCTATTAGTCTTTGCCCTGCTTCATTCCATATTCCAAGGCCAAATTTGCCTGTTACTCCATGTGTTTCTTGACTTCCTACTTTTGCATTCCAGTCCCCTATCATGAAAAGGACATCTTTTTTGGGTGTTAGTTCTAAAAGGTCTTGAAGGTCTTCATAGAACCATTCAACTTCAGCTTCTTCAACATTAATGGTTGGGGCATAGACTTGGATTACTGTGATATTGAATGGTTTGCCTTGGAAACGAACAGAGATCATTCGGTCATTTTTGAGATTGCATCCAAGTACTGCCTTTCAGACTCTTTTGTTGACCATGATGGCTACTCCATTTCTTCTGAGGGATTCCTGCCCACAGTAGTAGATATAATGGTCATCTGAGTTAAATTCACCCATTCCAGTCCATTTTAGTTTGCTGATTCCTAGAATNGTCATTTTTGAGATTGCATCCAAGTACTGCCTTTCAGACTCTTTTGTTGACCATGATGGCTACTCCATTTCTTCTGAGGGATTCCTGCCCACAGTAGTAGATATAATGGTCATCTGAGTTAAATTCACCCATTCCAGTCCATTTTAGTTTGCTGATTCCTAGAATGTCAACGGTCACTCTTGCCATCTCTTGTCTGACCACTTCCAATTTGCTTTGATTCATGGACCTGACATTCCAGATTCCTATGCAATATTGCTCTTTATAGCATTGGACCTTGCTTCTATCACCAGTAACATCCACAACTGGGTATTGTTTTTGCTTTGGCTCCAAGCCTTCATTCTTTCTGGAATTATTTCTCCACTGATCTCCAGTAGCATATTGGGCACCTACTGACCTGAGAAGTTCCTCTTTCAGTATCCTATCATTTTGCCTTTTCATACTGTTCATGGGATTCTCAAGGCAAGGATACTGAAGTGGTTTGCCATTCCCTTCTCCAGTGGACCACATTCTGTCAGACCTCTCCACCATGACCTACTGGTCTTGGGTTGCCCTGCGGGCATTGCTTGGTTTCATTGAGTTAGACAAGGCTGTGGTCCTAGTGTGATTTGATTGATTAGTTTTCTGTGAGTATGGTTTCAGTGTGTCTGCCCTCTGATGGCCCTACTATCTTATTTGGGTTTCTCTTACCTTGAGCGTGGGGTATCTCTTCACAGCTGCTCCACCAAAGCACAGCCGCTGCTCCTTACCTTGGACAAGGGGTATCTCCTTACCGCCACCCTTCCTGACCTTCAATGTGGGATAGCTCCTCTAGGCCGTCCTGTGCCCGGGCAGCCACAGCTCCTTGGGTTGCTCCTCCTGGCCACCGCCCCTGGCATCGGGCACAGGGTGGCTCCTCCCAGCTGCCATCCCTGGCCTCCAGCATGGGGTGGCTCCTCAGGGCCACCACTCGTGGCCTCGGGTGTGAGGTGGCTTCTCCCGGCCATCCCTGACCTCAGACGCAGGGTGTCTCCTACTGGCTACCACCGACCTTGGATGGGGGTAGCTCCTCTCGGGCGCTGCCCCTGGCCTCGGACACGGGGTAGCTCCTCTTGGCCGCAGCCCCTGACCTTGGACTAGGGTAGCTCCTCCCAGCCATTCCTGGGCCACCATAGTTTGGCAGTCTCGGCCACTGCCTCTGACCTCAGACGTGGGGTAACTCCTCTCAGCCCCACTTAGTGCGCCAGGTTGCAGCTGCCCGCGCTTAGTGCACCGGGTTGCAACCTCCCACGCTTAGTGTGCTGGGTCACTCATCTCACATGCTAGTAAAGTAATGCTCAAAATTCTCCAAGCCAGGCTTCAGCAATACATGAACCGTGAATTTCCTAATGTTCAAACTGGTTTTAGAAAAGGCAGAGAAACCAGAGATCAAATTGCCAACATCTGCTGGATCATGGAAAAAGCGAGAGTTCCAGAAAAACACCTATTTCTGCTTTTTTGACTATGCCAAAGCCTTTGACTGTGTGGATCACAATAAACTGTGGGAAATTCTGAGAGAGATGGGAATATCAGACGACCTGACCTGCCTCTTGAGAAATCTGTATGCAGGTCAGGAAGCAACAGTTAGAACTGGACATAGAACAACAGACTGGTTCCAAATAGGAAAAGGAGTATGTCAAGGCTGTATATTGTCACCCTGCTTATTTAACTTATATGCAGAATACATCATGAGAAACGCTGGACTGGAAGAAACACAAGCTGGAATCGAGATTGCTGAGAGAAATATCAATAACCTCAGTTATGCTGATGACACCACCCTTATGGCAGAAAGTGAAGAGGAACTCAAAAGCCTCTTGATGAAAGTGAAAAGGGAGAGTGAAAAAGTTGGCTTAAACTCAACATTCAGAAAACAAAGATCATGGCATCTGGTCCCATCACTTCATGGGAAATAGATGGGGAAACAGTGGAAACAGTGTCAAACTTTATTTTTCTGGGCTCCAAAATCACTGCAGATGGTGATTGCAGCCATGAAATGAAAAGACACTTACTCCTTGGAAGAAAAGTTATGACCAACCTAGACAGTATTCAAAAGCAGAGACATTACTTTGACAACCAAGGTCCATCTAGTCATGGCTATGGTTTTTCCTGTGGTCATGTATGGATGTGAGATTTGGATTGTGAAGAAGATTGAGCCCCGAAGAATTGATGCTTTTGAAGTGTGGTGTTGGAGAAGACTCTTGAGAGTACCTTGGACTGCAAGGAGATCCAACCAGTCCATTCTGAAGGAGNNNAGGGATTGGGGGCAGGAGGAGAAGGGGGATGACAGAGGATGAGATGGCTGAATGGCATCACTGACTCAATGGACGTGAGTCTGAGTGAACTGCAAGAGTTGGTGCTGGACAGGGAGGCCTGGCGTGCTGCAATTCATCAGGTCGCAAAGAGTTGGACACGACTAAGTGACTGAACGGAACTGAACTAATAGATGTTATGAGTTGATTTTACAATATAACTCACATTTTTGTGCTTTAGTTTATTATAAAATAGACTGCACATCTTGATTTAGCTAATTATGCATTAGTTAAATACACTGCAACTTTCTATTACCTGCATTAAGTTTTATACTGTAATATTTGGTTTACTAAGAAAGAGTGAATGATCTTTCTGGTCATTGTAAAGAAATTTCAAACTCAAGTACTGGGGGGAAATTGTTATTTTCTGACCCACTTGCCTAAGACTTCCACTGTGTATTTCATCAGTGAATGAACCATCATCTGTCCAGTTGCACATATTATAAAACTGGGAGTCTTCTTTGACAGTTTCTCTTCTTTCATCCTTAAGTCAACCCCCCCCGCTTAATTTACCCAATAAATATATCTTGAATGACCATATTGCTTCAGTTACTAGCAAAACAGCAATAAAATACAAGGAAGCCACCTTATCAACTTTTCATTTAGAATGTAGTTGGGAAGGAATGTAGATCAACAATAAAGAATTAAAACAAGTAAAACATTTACTACATCAGACATTACTAAATGCCAGATCCCAAAATAAAACTATAAGAGAACAGGATTATGTGGGAGAAGGGAGGTGCTTTTTAAAATACGAATGCATTTTGGATAAATTGGCTTTTATACTGTTCTAGAAATCTTATAAATTGAATGTTGACTTTAATTCTTCAATCTTGATCATATCCATTTATTTCTTTTCTTCTTCACAGTCAACACAGTATGTGATATCCACGAAAATATGTCTCTCAGATGATCTAAGTGTATTTGACCAAACAGCACAGTTGCTGCACTCTGAAATAATTCATCACACAATTACAGTGAGACCCAGCTTCCCGTGAACTGCTCATGGCCTGCAACTGAATCAAACAGGAATGCCAAGTTAGACCCATTACTGGGAGACATGGAACTTACTTAAAAGACTTCTCAAGAGCTTCCCGTCAATGGTGTTGAACAGTGAGCTGACTTCCCCACTCAAATGTCTTCCTTCTCTCCAGGAAGAAGATGGTGGTCTGATGACTCCAACAGCCTCTCCCAATTCTTTCCCCGTTTCTTTGCACATCTAACCTTTGCTTCTCCAAAGACCTGGATACACATATCTTGCTTGAGCTCTCTCACACTGCTTCTGGCCCTCTCTTCCTATTTTAAGAATTTCACATGGTGAAAAATCTCATCATGTCTTCACTACTGCTTAGAACCCTGTGGTTTAATTCTGTTGCTCTTCAGAGACTCAAATCCATAACAAGACATTCAAAACTCATCGTGACTTTCCCTGGCCACCTTCTCAACTCTCTCATACTCCTCTACCTCTCACTTTCCCTGTTCCAACTAAAGTGCCCTTCTTTGTTCTGTGAAGGTGTCCTGCTTTCACTCAATCGACACAAACCACTATACATTCTGTTCCTTTTCCCAGAGTGCTCTGACTTCCCCTGTTTCTTTCACCAATTTTGCGTAGATGATTCCTTTTTATCCTATGGTTTTCCTATTCATACTTACCCTGATCATCATTCTCCTTCATCTAAATCAGAGTCCTTTATTTTATTTTTTCAGCTTTCCTAAAGAACATTTGGAGCTGAGTATTTGAGAGTTGGAATAAAAACAAAGCTGAGCACTGAAGAAATGATGCTTTTGAACTGTGATGTTGGAGAAGACTCTTGAGAGTCCATGGGACTGGAAGGAAATCAAACCAGTCCATCTTAAAGGAAATCGGTCCTAAATATTTCTTGGAAGGACTGATGCTGAAGCTGAAACTCCAATACTCGGCCACCTGAAGCAAAGAACTGACTTATTTGAAAAGACCCTGAGGCTGGGAAAGATTGAAGGTGGGAGGAGAAGGAGACAGCAGAGGATGAGATGGTTGGATATCATCAGCCTGGTGTGCTGCAGTCTATGGGGTCGCAAAGAATTGGACACTACTGAGTGACTGAACGGAATTGAACTGAAATAGCATTTACACATTCATTAGCATGACTGCCTTTAGAGACTTTGTCACATGTTACAATTATGTATTTATTAGTATGATTATTTGATGTGATTATTTGATGATTTGATCAATCATGTATTTGAATACATGTTTCCCCTACTGGGCTATAAGTTTGCTTTTTATCAACATTGCATCCCAGCATTGAGCTAAGTGTCTGTCCTGAAGGAGGCATATCATAAATATGTATTAAATGAAAGAATGAATAAACAATATTTCTTCTAGGAAGTCTGATTAAATAGCATATCTTCTTGGCACTTGATTTTTTCCCCCCAATTCTAAGTAATTGAAAATATTCTATGTTAAAACAACATCTACATAATGGAAACATGCTGCTGCTAAATCACTTCAGCCACATCTGACCTTGTGCAACCCCATAGACGGCAGCCCATCTGGCTCCACCGTCCCTGGGATTCTCCAGACAAGAACACTGGAGTGGGCTGCCATTTCCTTCTCCAATACATGAAAGTGAAAAGTGAAAGTGAAGTCGCTCAGTCATTTCTGATTCTTAGCAACCCCGTGGACTGTAGCCTACCAGGCTCCTCCATCCATGGGATTTTCCAGGCAAGAGTATTGGAGTGGGGTGACATTGCCTTCTCTGATGCAAACATAGTAATATAAAATTGATATAACTTTTAAGACTATATCAAACTGCAAAGAAATAAGACAGATTTACTGAGTATTGAGAACTCATCATGGGATAGGCACTGTGAGGATTCCATAAAGTATTAACTCACTCAACTGTCACAACAATCCAAGGCAGAGTTCCTATGGTTTCCTTCTTGGTGAAAATTCTGAGGCTGAGAAGTGCTGTGATCTAATGGTGGTTACCAGGAGAAGGAGCCAGAGTTCCATGTAGGTACATTAGTACATTGGACTCCAGAGCACACTCTCCTCATTGCTGTATTATGGATCCTTTGAAAAGAATTTTGCGTTTTCCAATTATACTTCCAGACTTTTTTGTGAAAGTGAAAGTCACTCAGTTGTGCCTGATTCTTTGTGACCCATGGACTGTACCTGCCAGGCTCCTCTATCCATGGAATTCTCCAGGCAAGAACACTGAAGTTCCTTGCTATGCCCTTCTCCAGGGGATCTTTTCGACCCAGGAATCAAACCTGGGTCGACTTTTCAGTTCTGTTCAGTTCAGTCGCTGAGTCGTGTCCGACTCATTGTAACTCCATGAATCGCAGCACACCAGGCCTCTTTGTCCATCACCATCTCCCGGAGTTTACCCAAACTCATGTGCATCAAGTTGGTGATGCCATCCAGCCATCTCATCCTCTGTCGTCCCCTTCTCNTTGTTCCATGTCCAGTTCTAACTGTTGCTTCCTGACCTGTATACAGATTTCTCAAGAGACAGGTCAGGTGGTCTGGTATTCCCATCTCTCTCAGAATTTTCCACAGTTTATTGTGATCCAAACAGTCAAAGCCTTTGGCATAGTCAAGAAAGCAGAAATAGATGTTTTTCTGGAACTCTCTTGCTTTTTCCATGATCCAGCGGATGTTTGCAATTTGATCTCTGGTTCCTCTGCCTTTTCTAAAACAAGCTGGAAGATCTGGAATTTCGCAGTTCACGTATTGCTGAAGCCTGGCTTGAAGAATTTTGAGCATTACTTTACTAGCGTGTGAGATGAGTGCAATTATGCAGTAGTTTGAGCATTTTTTGGCATTGCATTTATTTGGAATTGAAATGAAAACTGACCTTTTCCAGTCCTGTGGCCACTGCTGAGTTTTCCAAATTTTCTGGCGTATTGAGTGCAGCACTTTCACAGCATCATCTTTCAGGATTTGAAATAGCCTTTTAAGGAGTATAAAATACATTTATCCTTTGAAATCAACTCCAAAAAATCATGGTATGCTAGTATGTTTAAATCACTTTTGATTTCTGGAAAAAAACACGAAGTGCTTCACACTGCCATTCTGTAAAAATCAGCTTATATGTAGAAGCTTTTGTAAGCATCCCATGAACTATTTGCATGGTTGAGACAGACTCGCATTATCTGTTTCTTTACAGCATCCTGGGTATAAGTCTAATTTAGCTTTTGACACATTGTATTAGTAATTTTAGTTCACTTGTCTGCCCTTCCTTAGTCTATCAATTCCTTGAGGGAGTAACAGTGCCTTAATATGAGCAAATATTTATTAAGACTTTAATTGGGCCAAATTTGATAGTAAATGTTTTAATGAACTCAATTAGTACTACTAAGAACTCTACCTATGAGGTGTGTGTATGCATGTTAAGTCATCTTAATCTTTGCGACCCTATGGCCTATAGCCTGCCAGGCTCCTCTGTCCATTGTGTTTTCCAGGCAAGAATGCTGGAGTGAGTTGCCATTCCCTTCTCCAGGGGGTTTTCTGGACCTGGACATAAACTTGCAGCTTTTATGTTTCTTTCATTGACAGCCATGTTCTTTATCACTAGTGCCACCTGGGAAGCCCCACATATGAGGTAAGTACTACTATATCCATAATTTATAAACCTAAGACAAGATAACTAGTAAGTAGCTGGGTCTGATTTCAAGCCTTTTCAGTTTGAAGTGTTTTCTCTCATCTACATGACAGAGCAGAGCAGATCTTGGGATTTTCAAAAATAATTGCTTATACATGACATTTAGTGAGCTCACAGTAGCCTCTCCTCACCTTCCTCTTCCTCTATGCTTCTTTCCCTCAACCCTGTGTATGTGTGTGTGTGTGTGTGTGTGTGTGTGTGAAAGACAGAAAGAAACAGAAATCGAAGGAGAGGCATAATTTTTAAGACATATTTTTAATTAGACTTTTTATTTCTCAAATAAAATTGTAATTTCCTACCAAGAGAGTGTATCTGGGAAATTTCTATTAAAGGAAAACTGACAGAAAATGGTCATATATAAAATGAAAAATAATAGGAGATACTAACTTGAAAGATAGAACACACTGCTAAGATTTTCAAAAATACAGATTGATCAGAGAATTATGTGGGTGTTTAAAATGACTAAGCAGATCCTCTAAGAGGGAAAAAAGCCTTTTTTTCATGGTAATATTATCTCCTCATTAATGAAAAATGTAAAAAACCACAAAAATGCATTTTTTTAACTTTTTAATTGAAATAAATTCTATTTACAGTATTATGTTAGTTTTTGCAGAATATTTTACAAAATGCTACAAAAATATTTAAAAATATTAAAGAATATTTTATAGGTTATATTTACTTTAAAATTATACAAAATCATGGCTACATCTCTCTGTGCTGTACAACATATTTCTGTTGTTTATCTGTTTTAGACACAGTCGTTTGTATTTCTTAATCCCATACCTCTTTCATGTCCTCTACCTTTCTACCTTTTCCTGTCCCCATAGGAACCCATTTATTTTCTGTATTTGTGAAATTGTTTCTGCTTCACCTTTTAGATTCCACATAGAAGCGATCACATATAGAGTCTGTTTTTCTCTATCTGACTTATTTCACTAAGCAGAGTATCCCTCTTGGTCCATCTACAGTATTGCAAATGTGCAGAATTTCATTTATTTTTATGTCTGAGTAATATTCCCATCTCTGTGTGTGTGTGATATATTCCTCATATCTTCTTTATTCCTTCATCTGTTGATGAATACATGGTTTCCTTCCATATCTTGATCATTATAAGTAGTGCTGCTAGGAGTACAGAAGTGCATGTAACTTTGCAAATTAATCTTTTCATTTTCTCCAAATATATACTAGCAGTGGAATTTCTGGATTATATGGTATTTCATTTTTAGTTTTACAAGGAACTCCAAACTCTTCCACAGAAGCTGTAACAATTTACATTCCCATCAGCAGTGCACAAGTGTTCCCTTTTTTTCCACATCCTCACCAGCATTTGTTATTTGCAGACTTTTTATGTCAGCCATTCTGACAGGTCGTAGGGTGTAAGGTGATTTTTATTTGCATTTCTCTAATAATCAGCAAAGTCAAGCATTTTTTCATGGGCCTATAAGCCTCTTTATGTCTTCTTTGGAAAAATGTGTATTTTGGTCTATGCCCATTTTTTTCTTAAATTGTGTTGTTATTTTTATTAAAAAATATTGAATTGTATAAGCTGTTTACATATTTAAAATATTAATCCATTCTCTGTCATTTCATTTACCAATATTTCCATCCATTCAATAGGCTGTCTTTTCACTGAGTTGATGATTTCCTTTACTGTGCAAAAGTTTTTAACCTTAATTAGGCGCCATTTGTCTGTCTTTGTTTTTATTTCTTTTGACTTAGAAGATATATCCTCAGAAAATATTGCTATAATTTATGTTAAAGTGTGTTCTGCCTGTGTTTTCTTCTATGTTTTATGGTTTCAGGTCTTAAATTTAGATCTTTAATTCATTTTGAGCTTATTTTTAATACGGAATAAGGGAATGTTCTACTCATTGTTCTTGGATTTAAAGAATTAATATTGTTAAAATGTTCATATACTCAAAGCAATCTTCATATTCAATCTATAAAAATGTCCATGACTTTTTTCACAGAACTAAAACAGATAATGAAAAATTTTATATGGAACTGCAAAAAACCCTGAAGAGTCAAAGCAATCGAGAAAAAAGAGCAAAGTTGAAGGTACACATTCCCTGACTTCAGGTTATACTACAAAGCTATAGTGATCAAAACAGCATAGTACTGATACAAAAGCAAGCACAAAGATCAATAGGCAAAATAGGAACTTAGAAATAACCCCCCATGTCTATAGTTAATCTATGAAATGCGAAGCAAAAATAAACAATGAAGAAAAAACAGTTTCTTCAATAAATTATTCTGGGAAAACTGGAGAGCAGGGTCAATTATAAATTAGACATTTGTTTCAAATTAAATGCTTTTTGAAATATAAAACTTCTCATAATATAATGCTGCTTCCAACTCTCTTAGCATGTTTCTGATTTTCATTACATTTAACCTACCTCTAGCTTAAGTACTATGTGAACATGAAGACAGTGGGAAATAGATTTAGGTTAATGTCCTTTTCCGAATCCTGGAAACAAATGTAATTGACATAACTACATTAGCAGATAAAACAGACTTAAATGTTCAAGCTTAACATATCATGTTCTTCATATCATTGTGATTGGTGAAATCAATAGTTTATTGCAGGAAGAATTTCTCATCAATGTCATTTACAAGTGACAATTCATGGTATGTGAATCATTGAGATATTTCTTGTCTCCTTCATTTATTAGCGAACTGATTCTAAAATGAAGAATTTCAGTAATAGATAGACTTTCCCTCATAAATTTTATATTACTTTTTTTTTTCTTTTTTGGTAAACAGTTTCCAGTATTTGCCAAGTAAATGGAAAATTAAAAATTAAGCTGTTTAAATAAATCACTGCTTTTTTATGTGTCTAGTTAAGATATATATTTATGTACATCTCTCTGAAGAATGGCATCCACTGGTCAATGGCATACTAAAGGCAAGTAAGTGCCCTAGGTTGCTGAAAATGTAAAAGAGCAATAAAAATTTTCCCCTGAGGGAACTTGTATCAAAAAGAATCACAACACAATTCAGTCAGCGTTAGTGAGAAAAAATGACACAGTAAACTAGTGTGTCATGTTATATGGTAATGACACACACAGAACCACTCCTATGTGAAAGTCTGGGTATCAGTCCTTGACAGAAATACTTATAGAAATCATGTCACTAGTTTGAGAGATGCCAAATTGGGCTATTCCACATATTTTAGTATATTTTTAGGCTGACACATTTCCAAGAAAATTAAAAGCTATAAAGAAAGAGTAAGTAGTGAGTTAATTTGCCTATTTGAGAGGCTAAAACTGAAGGTCATAATATTGAAGTAAAATTCTCATCTCATAGTTATGATAATTTCCTCTATTTCTTGACAGTGTATGGATATTTTAAATGCCGGTAAGATTCAGAGGAATGTCTATGTATACTTGAAATTAGCAGGAACGGGTAATTCTATATGACAAATATTGTAGTAAATAGTAGTTACCTGCAATCTGTCACTTGGAAAACTTCAAGAGGTAGGCAACATTTCTAAGTGACTGATATGAGAAACTACCCAGAGGATTTGCAACAAGGGAAATTTTCATTTTTTGTGAAGGTCAGATGATAGCAGCTACTTAGGTTAAGGGGGCACAATATGAAAAATAGGAATAGATATGTCAAGTAGAAACACTCCAAAGTAATACAGATGTTGTATTTTTATATGTGTCAAGTATATATTCAAATGCCAAGAAAGTTCATTCTTCCTGTTGAACTGTCAAATCATTCTAGAAAGAAAGCTTCTAAAGACAAAATGTCAAGAAATGATGGTATAATACTAGCAATGGTATTCATCCAGAAAGAACCAACTGTGTTGTCAGTACCCTTTAGGTGCTTCTATAAGCAAGTCAAAAAATTACTTCCAATGTATTGTCATGAAAATTGGACAGCATAACCTCTCCTTTCATTCTCTATGACTGGCAAATAAATATTTATAGCTGTAGTGATGTATCATGGATAATAGAAGCTTTTCATTATAAATAACCTTAGGACGACCAGATCATAGTTTGTGAGCTGGAAAAAAAAAAGTTAAGAAATATCAAGTGACTCACTCAAGGTCATCACATAGATTTTTAAAGACAGTGGCAGAAAACAGTGGTATTGTTTTTAACCTGAAGTTCAGTGTTTCTTTTTGTATTATAGCATGCCAAAGAAAATTTTCCAAAAGGAAAACTGATTTTGATCATTTAAGAATGAAAAATATGTTTAGATTAAAACAAAACTTCTAAAGTACTTTATTTTAGTTGTTTACAATTCTCGAAACAAGTGAAATCAATAAATGTGGGAACAAAATAAACTAGAACAAAATATGTAGCTGAGTACTTAGTACAAAGGGTCTAGTCTGCTCCAGTGATTTATAACTACAAAGCTTCCCTTTATTTTATTTTCAAAATGCATGGATAAGTATAGTGGTAGAAATTTGCTTAGGCATGTGTGCCAATTTAAAATTAGTCATTATTTGGACTCTTTATATGGAAAAGACTACTAAAAGGTCAAGGTTGGGTAACATAGATGGAATTTATTTCTGGCAATAATTACAGTAGACTAGAGAGTACCAGGAGCTTGAATTTCTCAAAAATTTATGAAATATCTACAGTATTTCTCACTGTGCTTGAATTCCTCACAAATTTATGAAGTATCTACAGTATTTCTCATTTTTATCCTAAGTTATGCATAGGAGGTTTCCCTGTGACTTATTTCATTACTGAGCAGGTCCATACAACCGTGAGGTAATGTTTTGTTCTTTCTTATCTTCTCTTGACCGATGTAGAATATGCTTTAAGAAAAGCATTTGAACTAAGATATTGACATGAGACTACAAAAATTTACCATTACTTATAGAAGACTAGAACAAAGATAAATGAAAATATAGCTTTTCTCTCAAAAGATTCTGCCTTTCTCTTTGAAGGATTGTCCTCTCGGGGTCAAGGTCATGGACAATGCAGCCTGGGAGAAATTCCTTTGCAGCTGCTTGCTCTGAGCAGGCATGTGGAAGATAAGCAGATGACTTCAATTTTCAGTGTCATTATTCACCCCATTCCTGACATTGTCCTAGCACGCACACACAGACCAAGAACAGCACCAGAGCTATATTCCCATATGCCTGATATTTGAACTACAAAATGTCAAAATAGATTTGAAGAAGAAGGTGTTTGCTGATAGATGGCATATATTCATTTTAAGTAAAGATGGGTAGGTCTTCACCTCGCTTCCCTAAGGTAGTTGGATTCTCTGACTCCTCTTGGTTTTTTGTTTGTTTATTTAGGAAGCACTATCCAAACTATATGATATAAGATGATATCATTAAAATGGAACTTTGCCAACCAGCCATATTGATGGTGTTGACCATCTGATAATGAAAAGTTATTCTACGTTTTTAGTAGACTTTTGACAGAATTTGTTTACACATGAGAAAATAAAGCATTGGGAATTTAGATTTCTAATGAAAATATAACAGAGACTTTAGACCTGAGACATCAAGTTTTCTCTTATATAGCTCTGGTTTTAAATCACATGATTCAAGCCACTCTATGGCTTCACACTTTTCCCTCAGAGTGAAAAAAATAAAGATTTTTACACTTTGCAATTCTCTTCACCTCTTGAAACCCTCAGAACACAGTTTTTTTGGATGTCTTCATCCTAACCTGTAGCAGTCTTTTGGTTAACATAAATTAAAAGTTGTCGGTGATGTCATACAAAACACTCAAATAATGTTTTTATGGATGTAGTTTCTCAGATGCATATTTATGGAGTCTTAAAGAACCACTAAGTTTTTTTAAAAGTCACTTTCATTTATTTCACTTCTACAATATATGACACTCACTTTCAGCATACAATTTTAAGAGCCTTAACAAAACACTCACTCATATAACCACTGCAATTAAGATATAAACTATTGTTTCATGATTATTTGTAACAAGGAAATCTATTTTGCTCTAAGGACTAGAGTATATATTCATATCTTAGGATGTTAAAAAAATCAGGTAAAAAGATCAGGATTTCTTCATCTAGGGCCTTTGGACCTAGAGATGTAACCACGGAAGTAATTAACACTGTCTAGGGCCTTCCCTGGCAGTCCAGTGGTTGAGACTCGGTGCTTCCATAACAAGGCCCATGAGTTTGATCCCTGGTGGTCAGGGAACTAGATTCCTGCATGCTATGTGACATGGCCAAAATATAAAAATTAAAAAGAAGTGTTTGAAGACTTCCTGAAATTATATGCAAAAATATTATGTGAATATACATATGCATATTTCTCAGGCAAAAGTGTTCATAGCTTCTATAGGAATTCCAATGATGACTCCAAAATTCCAAAATTGAAAATTCACTGTAATTAATTTAAAATCATCATAAAAAGAAATCAATTTCCTACTCCCTGCATTTCTCCTTTATATTCTGGCCTATGACAATATCTCTCTCTTTGAAATTTTAATATTGCTTGTATGATAATTATTTATTCATCCATGAAAACATACTGAAGTTTATATAATATGCATAACACAGTGCTCTAAAGTCTAAAAGATAAAAAGATAAATAGGAAATGCCCCTGACTCTAAAAACCTCACAGCCTAGTAAACCTTATAGCATGTCTTTTATTGTAGTATGACAAATTTTTGAATTGAGCACTTATGCATGAATGTTGCAGTTGCAACAGTATTGAAATCAAGGGCCAAACCACATATAGATGATTATTTCATAATTGGTTGTAACAGTAAAATCAACTTATCTCTAAGGACTAGGACATATATTCACATCTCTCTGAAGATTCCTGCATGTCTAGAGCACTACATTGCGCAGTGATTGCTAAATTAAAATAAGCGTAGATTAATGTCTGCCCCTTGCGATTTAGTGTTGAGTGGATCGATTTTTTGAGGTATGAAATAAGCATGATTTAATAACACAAGTTGCATTATTTCAAAGGAGAATGGGATCTTTGGTCTTGCGGTCTGTGATGCTTATAGAATAATCTGCAAATTTCCAACAAATGGGCAGAAAGAAGATGGGGAACTTTAAGAAAGAATGGCATTCCACCTAAGAAATTTTGTTCTGTGGCCTTACATTCTTTCTTTTACCTGGATTTCTTTAAAAGTAATCCAATTTTAAAGGATCTTCTATAGTTTTTTACCAAGTATCTTGAAAAAGAAAAAAGCAATTGTATATTTAAAATGATGTACTTTATTTTTTTAAGTTATTTCATTCAAGTGTAGCTAATTTAGTTCAGTTGATAAAGAATCCTCCTGCAATGCAGGAGACCCTGGTTCCATTCCTGAGTTGGAAAGATCCCCTGGAGAAGGAAAAGGTT
Source organism: Neotragus moschatus (assembly GCA_006410615.1). NCBI lineage: Eukaryota > Metazoa > Chordata > Mammalia > Artiodactyla > Bovidae > Neotragus > Neotragus moschatus. Next base: position 1,059,963 of record SJYA01000072.1, on the reverse strand, counting down.
ACCCACTCTAGTATTCTGGCCTGGAGAATTCCATGGACACAGTTCATGGGTTTGCAAAGAGTCGAATGGAACTGAATGACTTTCACTTTCACGTAGCTAATTTACAATATAGTTTTCTGTGATATGTAGAGGGACCTTGTTGTTTAGCCAATCAATAAGTGTCTGCATTTGCTAACCCCAAACTTCCCATCCTTCCTCCCCCACTCAACCCCTCCTTGGCAGTCACAAGTCTGTTCTGTGTATCTGTGAGATTTTTCTGTTTTGTACATAAGTTCATTTGTGTCATATTTTAGATTCTATATATAAGTGATATCATATGGTATTTTTTTCTGACTTACTCCACTTAGTATAATAATCCCTATGTCCATCCATCCATACTGCTGCAAATGACATAATTTTGTTCTTTTTCATGGCCAAATAGTATTCTGTTATATAAAAATATGTACCACGTCTCCTTTATCCATCCATCTATCAAGGAACATTTAGGTTGCTTCCATGTTTTGGCGATTGTAGGTAGTGCTGTTATAAACATAGAGGTGCAAGTATCTTTCCAAATTATAGTTTTGTCAGAGTACGTGCCCAGGAATGGGATTGCTGGATCATATGGCAATTCTATTTTTAGTTTTTTGAGGACTCCCCATACTATTTTCCATAGTGGCTGCCCCAATTTTCATCCCCACCAATGCTGTAGGAGGGTTCCTTTTTTTTTCCACATGCTTTCCAGCATTGTTATAAAATGATGTGCTTTCTTTCTGATCTTCCTTAGAAATTTGAACATTGAAATCACAGAGATATATACATACGTGTGTGTGTGAAAAATTATAGGTTTGTAGGAAAAGACCCTGTTTTGTCTTTAACTTCAATGTAATTTGCTGTATACCTATGGAGTCAATGGCCCCAACAGAAGACTAAGATCGTCTTTGTAGTCTAAGTCCAATCATGACTCTAGTTGAAATAAATTTAAAATGCAATTTCCAAAAGATGGGAGTAAACACTACATATTACACATAGCTTTAAATTCTATGAATTATATCACTTAGTATAAGGCATTGGTAGGGTAGGGGTAGTAAGAGCCTAAGGAAAACTTTCCTTTTTTTTTTTTTTTTTTTAGAAAAGAGGTGAAAGAAAGACACACGGGGTCATTAGTCAGTAACAATAATGAGCTAATATGTGTATATGTGTTTATATTATGTACACATACCACAGGACTTTCAACTGGTATCATCACTGTAGCGTCACATTCAATTTATCTGATTCATGGTTAATTCATAGATGTGGTCCCAGAAGTTGGTCTGATTCTAGACATTAAGATTGGGCACCAGGTCCTATAGACCAAATCATGGTGTCTGAACATGTAAACAACAAAAAACTTAGTCTAACCCAGAGAAGTGACTTGGTATTTGGTGGATAATAGTGTAATTTTTTACAGTATAACTACTATTTATTATATTTTTAACCCATAAAAGAACATTTCATCAGAGTAAAAACTCATTCTATAACTCAGCCCATTTCTATCAATACTTATCCATTTATAATGCCATGTCTATTTATTTTCTAAAACTTTTGCAATGGCCAGATTATGTGTATTTCTGATAGCATTTTTATTGAGTGCCAGAAAGTATGTTCTCACATCCAACTCATATTCAGAATAAGGAATCTTGAAATAATACCAAAACACGAGCCAAAATCGTGTCCTTATTTCAAATTCCACTCAAGTTGATGGATGACAGCTATAATAAAGCTCCTTACTGTTAACCAATTATATATGATTTTGAGTTATACAGAAATATTCTAAAATTTTTCAGAAGTATAATTTTTTTCCTTATATTTATAACAAATAATGCTTGGAACTCTTTAACATAATTTGTGCAAAATTTAAAACTGAAGTTTGTATACAAAGACACATATGTATTTAGGTAATGAAAAGAGTTGCCCTTTTCCCAAAAGTTAAAAATAAGAAGTGATATTGCTCTACTTAGACAATAACATTCCCCTAATTAATGTGTATTCTCTATCACCTCAGTCTTACTTTAATTTGAACTTCAGTGGCTTAATGGACATTAGTCCAAAAACATTTTTTAAATTCCTATAATAACAAGCAATAAATGCTGGAGAGGGTGTGGAGAAAAGGGAACCCTCTTACACTGTTGGTGGGAATGCANCAAAGGTCCATCTAGTCAAGGTTATGGTTTTTCCAGTGGTCATGTATGGATGTGAGAGTTGGACTGTGAAGAAAGCTGAGCACCGAAGAATTGATGCTTTTGAACTGTGGTGTTGGAGAAGACTCTTGGGAGTCCCTTGAACTGCAAGAAGATCCAACCAGTCCATTCTGAAGGAGATTTCTTTGCCCTGGGATTTCTTTGGAAGTAATGATGCTAAAGCTGAAACTCCAATACTTTGGCCATCTCATGCATAGAGTTGCCTCATTGGAAAAGACTCTGATTCTGGGAGGGATCACTGGGTGCAAGAGGAGAAGGGGACAATGACAATAGAGGATGAGATGGCTGGATGGCATCACCAACTCAATGGATGTGAGTTTGAGTGAACTCTGGGAGTTGGTGATGGACAGGGAGGCCTGGCATGCTGTGATTTATGGGGACACAAAGAGTCGGACATGACTGAGCGACTGAACTGAACTGAACAAAATATAACTTTCAATAAGACTATAGATTAATATTTAGGACTTTTATTTAAGTATACTTTCCACATGTAAGGTTTATATTTTTTAGTAAAATACTTATAAGTTTTCCTCATTTCCATGCATAATATTTTATTTACTTTTTGCATGTTTTTACTTTAAACATGGTTTGGAAATTTCTGGGAATCTAGAACATGAAAAGGAAAAAACAAGTCAGAGTTAGTTAAGGTAAAAAAGTCCTCAATGTATTTATTTCAAAGTTCAAAAATGATTATAGTCATTCTATGAGTATTTATGTTTGCAATAAGACCACATTCTGACTACTCTATTTAATTCTTCTTACTATATTTATAGGAAGGACACCACTAAGATTGAAAAGGTCAAGCAAAATGACAGTAACTAATTCAGAAATGAGATGTCAAGATTGAAACTATAAAGCGGGGATTAACCTATAAGCAATTCAAGTATATTTATATAGATACACACACATAGGCACACAGAAAAGTTAATATAAAAAGTATCTTGAAACAAATTGACAAGGTCAACAAAAGCAGCAATTATATGAGCTGAAGAGTTAACTTTTGTAAAACAGGGAAAGTGAAGGAAAAGTCTAAGACTAGAAAGTATTTTTATGTTTTAGGAATAAAACATTTATACTATATATACTATTATTGAGCTACACTTATATATAGGAGAAATACATGTTTACATCATTGATATAAATTAAGAAACTAATCATACAGTTAATCTGTTAATTTATTGTTCTTTACTTATGATAATAATTATTATGGATGATAGACTATGTTGCAGTTTAGGTTTTAAAGAAGTTATTCTACATTGAAAACACTTTAGTTAGAATACTAACAAATATTTTCTAATACTATTTGAATCTATAATTTAGAGAAAGAGCTGAAAAGGAAATCAAAGTAATATATTTTTAGATGACTCATTGAATCATGATAATTTATTGAACATTTGCCAAATACTAAACAACTAGATGGGGAAACAGTGGAAACAGTGTCACACTTTATTTGGGGGGGCTTCAAAATCATTGCAGATTGTGACTGCAGCCATGAAATTAAAAGACGCCTACTCCTTGGAAGGAAAGTTATGACCAACTTAGATAGCATATTCAAAAGCAGAGACATTACTTTGCCGACTAAGGTCCGTCTAGTCAAGGCTATGGTTTTTCCAGTAGTCATGTATGGATGTGAGAGTTGGACTGTGAAGAAGGCTGAGCGCCGAAGAATTGATGCTTTTGAACCGTGGTGTTGGAGAAGACTCTTGAGAGTCCCTTGGACTGCAAGGAGATCCAACCAGTCCACCCTAAAGGAGATCAGCCCTGGGATTTCTTTGGAAGGAATGATGCTAAAGCTGAAACTCCAGTACTTTGGCCACCTCATGCAAAGAGTTGACTCATTGGAAAAGACTGTGATGCTGGGAGGGATTGGGGGCAGGAGGAGAAGGGGACGACAGAGGTTGAGATGTCTGGATGGCATCATTGACTCGATGGGCATGAGTCTGAGTGAACTCCGGGAGTTGGTGATGGACAGGGAGGCCTGGCGTGCTGCGATTCATGGGGTTGCAAAGAGTAGGACACAACTGAGCGACTGAAGTGAACTGAACTGAACCATTGTGCTTGTAATTTATGTCTTTTATTCTTCATCCTATCTGGTTAATACTATTATTATCCCCATTTGACACACACAAAAACTGAGGCATGCATAAATCAAGCTTTATATTATTAAATTTTGGACCTGAGTTCTCATGTCCTTAACTAAGGTTTATGCCAAACCTTGAATTTTGTGAAGCACTGAGAATAAATATAATTGACTCTCCCACCCAAAACATGAACCTACTAGACTAGAAATATTTTATGATGAAGCATGTTGTACTATTGTGCCCTTTCCAATCTATGACAGAAACCAACCATCAATAATAACAGAAAAAGTTTAAGTACTGGTAAAATTACCAGATTCAAACAAAGAATGCACCTCAACAGAGAGCTTAGAAACTACCATCAACAGATGAAAGTTAACCCTTGAGATGAAATCTGTGAGTTCCACAAGGATGACTCCAAGCTTTCTATCTCCAGGGTAAAGTGCAAATCTTAGCACATTTTTAATATTTGTTGATGTATCTAATATTAAAAATGTGTAGCCATATTATAAATGTATAACTAATATTCCTAGGGAATCACCATGAATATTTATCTAAAGCATCTGGGTGATAATACTTCTGTAGTAATTAAGGCATTGCAACTGAAAACTCACATATGCAAGAATTATTGCATTTATTTTCCCCCAATCAACATGAATCTGATTCTGAACAGGAATTTTGTTGTGCTGGAAAGAAATTTATTTAATCTTAAATATAATTAGTCATTAAGATCAAGAAAAGGACAAGCATGTCCTTATTCACCACTCTTTTTCAATATCACTCTGGAAGTCCTAGCTAATGCAATAAAAGTAGCAAAGAGAAATAAGAGGTATATAAATGGGGAAGGAAGGAATAAAATTGTTTTTATTCACCAATGGCATCATTGTCTATATAGAAAATCTGAAAGAATCAACAAAAATTCTAGAAATAATAAGCAATTATACCATGATTTCAGGATAAAAATAGTCTATTACCCAAGTGCCCAAAATAAGCAAAAGGAATTTGAAATTAATAACACATACATTTACATTAACACCACCAGAATGAAATATTAATATGTAGGTATAAGTCTAACAAAATATGTAAACAATCTGTATGAGTAAAACTATAAAACTCTAACAAAAACCAAAGAACTATAACATCTGAATAGATATTACATGTTCATGGATAAGAATGTTCAATATTGTCAATGTGTCAGTTCTTTCCGAGTTGCGCTATAAATTCAAAGCAATCTCAATCAAAAATTTTAACAAATTATTTTACAGATTTTGATGGCATTCCAAAATTTGTATGGAGAGGCAAAAGCTGTAGTATAGCCAAAATCATACTGACAAAGGACAAATTTGGAAAACTGATATTACCTGACTTCATGACGTACTATAAAGCTACGGTGGCCAAGACAGTGATCAAAAAACAAATAGTTTACTAGAATAGAGCACCCAGAAATAGACTGACATAAATACAGCCAAATGAGTTTTGACAAAGTAGCAAAGGCAATATAGTGATGTAAAGACAGTCTTTACAAGAAATGATGCTGGACATATAAGCATTCACATGCAAAAAAGAATAAACAATGTCTAGACACAACCTTTATACCCTTCACAACTTAACTCAAAGTGGATCAGAGACCAAGATTTTAAAGGTAAAACTATAAAACACGAGAAGATAACATAGCAGAAAGTCTAGGTGATTTTGGAATTAATTGTTTTAGATACAACTCTGAAGATATTATTCAAGAAGGAAAGTATTAATAAGCTGAAGTTCATTAACTAAAAACTTCTATTTATAAAACACAGTACCAAGAGAATAAAAAGACATGACACAGAATAGGAGAAAATAATTGCAAAACACATACTTGATTAAAGACTGTTACCTAAGATATAATATAGGACATAAATGGTATGGACCTAACAGAAGCAAAAGATACTAAGGAGTGATGGCAAGAATACACAGAAGAACTATACAAAAAAGATCTTAATAACCAGATAACTACCATGGTGTAATCACTCACCTACAGCCACATACACATCCTGGAGTGCAAGGTCAAGTGGGCCTTAGGAAGCATCACTACAAACAAAGCTAGAGAAGGTGTTGGAATTCCACCTGAGCTAATTCAAATCCTAAAATATAATGCTGTTAAAGTACTTCACTCAATAAAGCAGCAAATTAGGAAAATTCAGCAACGGCCACAGAATGGGAAAAAGTCAGTTTTCATTCCAATCCCAAAGAAAGGCAATGCCAAAGAATGTTCAAACTACCACACAATTGCACTCATCTCACACCCTAGCAAAACAATGCTCAAAATTCTCCAAGGCAAGCTTTGACAGTATGTGAACCAAGAAATTTCAAAGGTTCAACCTGCTTTCAGGAAAGGCAAGGAGTTAAGTTCAGTTCAGTCGCTCAGTCGTGACTGAGCTGACTCTTTGCGACCCCATGAATCTCAGCACGCCAGGCCTCCCTGTCCATCACCAACTCCTGGAGTTCACTCAGACTCATGCCCGTCGAGTCCATGATGCCATCCAGCCATCTCATCCTCGGTCATCCCCTTCTCCTGCTCCCAATCCCTCCCAGCATCAGTCTTTTCCAATGAGTCAACTCTTTGCATGAGGTGGCCAAAGTACTGGAGCTTCAGCTTTAGCATCATTCCTTCCAAAGAAATCCCAGGGCCGATCTCCTTCAGAATGGACTGGTTGGATCTCCTTGCAGTCCAGGGGACTCTCAAGAGTCTTCTCCAACACCACGAATCAAAAGCATAAATTCTTCAGCGCTCAGCCTTCTTCACAGTCCAACTGTCACATCCATACATGACTACTGGAAAAACCATAGGCTTGACTAGATGGACCTTAGTTAGCAAAGTAATGTCTTTACTTGTGAATATGCTATCTAGATTGCTCATAACTTTTCTTCCAAGGAGTAAGCATCTTTTGATTTCACGACTATACTCACCATCTACAGTGATTTTGGAACCCAAAAAAATAACGTCTGACACTGTTTCCACTGTTTCCCCGTCTATTTCCCATGAACTGATGGGACTGGATGCCATAATCTTCGTTTTCTGAATGTTGGGCTTTAAGCCAACTTTTAATCAAAATGCCAACATCTATTGGATCAGCAAAAAAGCAAGAGAGTTCCAGAAAAACATCTACTTCTGCTTTACTGATTATGCCAAAGCCTTTGACTGTGTGGCTCACAACAAACTGTGGAAAATTCCTCAAGAGATGGGATTACCAGACCAGCTTATCTGCCTTCTGCAAAATCTGTATGCAGGTCAAGAAGCAACAGTTAGAACCAGACATGGAAAATAGACTGGTTCAACATTGGGAAAGGAGTATGTTAATGCTGTATATTGTCAGCCTGCTTATTTAAGTTACATGCAGAGTACATCATGTGAAATTCCGGGCTGGATGAAGCACAAGTTGGGGTCAAAATTGCCTGGAGAAACATCAACAACCTCAGATATGCAGACGACATCACCCTTATGGGAGAAAGCAAAGAGGAACTAAAGCAAAGAGGAGCTTCTTGATTAAAGTGAAAAAGGAGAGTAAAAAGGCTGGCTTAAAACTCGACATTCAAAAAACAAAGATCATGGCATCTGGTCCCATCACTTTGTGGCAAATAGATAGAGAAACAATGGAAACAGTGAGAGACTTTTCTTGGGCTCCAAAATCACTGCAAATGGTGACTGCAACCATGAAATTAAAAGACACTTGTTCCTTGGAAGAAAAGCTATGACCAATCTAGATAGCATATTAAAAGAAGAGACATTACTTTGCTGATAAAAGTCCATCTAGTCAAAGCTATGGTTTTTCCAGTTGTCATGTGTGGATGTGAGAGTTGAACTATAAAGAAAGCTGAGTGCCAAAGAATTGATGCTTTTGAACTGTGGGGTTGGAGAAAACTCTTGAGAGTCCCTTGGACTGCAAGAAGATCAAACCAGTCAATCCTGAAGGAAATTAGTCCTGAATATTCTTTGAAAGGACTGATGCTGAAGCTGAAGCCCCATTACTTTGGCCACCTGATGTGAAGAGCTGACTTACTAGAAAGGACCCTGATGCTGGGAAACATTGAAGGCAGAAGGAGAAGNCAAACCAGTCAATCCTGAAGGAAATTAGTCCTGAATATTCTTTGAAAGGACTGATGCTGAAGCTGAAGCCCCATTACTTTGGCCACCTGATGTGAAGAGCTGACTTACTAGAAAGGACCCTGATGCTGGGAAACATTGAAGGCAGAAGGAGAAGGGGATGACAGAGCATGAGATGGTTGGATGGCATCACCAACTCAATGGACTTGAGTTTGAGCAAGGTCTGGGAGTTGGTGATAGACAGGGAAGCATGGTGTGCTATAGTCCATGGGGTCGCAAAGAGTCAGACATGACTGAGTGACTGAACTGAACTGAATAATTCAAAACATATAAAGGACTCTTTAAAACTCAACAATAAGAATAAAACAGTTGAAGAACCAGATACTATAGGAGAAATCTTGTAATTGCTGCTCAATATGCTTGTAAATGTAAAAACTGCTTTAAAAATATAGTTTAAAATCAGTGAAGAATATGAATAAATGTTTCTCCAAAGAAGATATACAAATGACCATTAAGCACATGAAAAAATGCTGATCATCACGAAACAGTATGATGAATGAGGGAGGGAAACAACCTGGTGGAATAAGGAGATCCTGAGGTTGCTTCCTCTTACAGATACATCAATACTGAAAGCACATATAGAGAGACTATGCCTGTAAACAACCTGAACACTAGCAGAAAAGATTTTCCTCAACCAAGGACAAAAGCAACAAGATACACAGACAAAGTGGGAGGCGTGGGGATGAAATATGACTGGGTCCACACCCGGAGGGCTGCAATGCATTGGTGGATGGAACATGGCAGTCATGGAGGTCCACCCTGAGGAGCAAGGGCTTCAAACCTCATACTAGGCTCACCAGCTCGAACCTGCAGTAAGAAGATGAGCTGCTATAACAGCTGGCTTTGAAAACCAACAAGGTTAAATCTGGTTGAGCCAGAGGTCTGTAGGAAACTGAAATTCTGTTCTAAAAGGGGATGCAGAAGAACATGCTTGCTCCAATTCCTAGTACAGAGGCAGCAACCTAAGTCATACATAGAGAATCACTGCTAATTTAGGGTATGCATCTGAAGGGTAGGGATCTACAGGAATGTTATTCAGGTTTGGAGGCACTGGCTTGGCCAGCTTGTTTTTTGCTTTGCTTTTTATTTTAGCTCACCTTCTACCTACCCAGCCTGATGGCGGCAGGTACATTTGTGACTCTCCCCATCTACCTTACTAGCACTGTTCCCCACTCCAGATTAAATGTGGACCCACCTCAGCTGGTGCTTCTCCAAAGCAACCTGCAACTCTGGGGGCTTGACTGGCACGCCAGAGCTCCCACAACAGTTGCAGCCAGGCCCTGCACCTATCCACGCCAGGTACCAACCTCTCACACTAGTGCACTCCCAGCAATCGTGACTCAGCCAGAATAGGAGGACACCTGCAACCACCCTAGATGACAACCTTGAGCACCTGACTCTTGCAACCAGGGAAAACTGCACTACCTGGCCTGCAGGAAACTTTTCTATGTAAAATCACTCCTTCATACTGAGAGATATAGCAGATCAGTTCATACACAAGAAACAAACATAGGGAGTTAGGCAAAATGAGACCACAGAATATGTCCCAGTCAAGAGAACAAGACAAAATCTTGGAAAAAGAAGCAAGCAAAATGGAGTTAAGTAACCCAACAAGGAGTCCCTTATAATGGTCATAAAAATGCTAATCAAAGTCAGGAGAAGAAGGGAGGGGCACAGTGAAAACTTCAACAAAAGGATAGAAAGTATTAATAAAAGAGCCAATCAGAGTTGAATAATCCAATAACTGAAATGACAATGCACTAGAGAAAACTTACAGCAAATTAAATGATACTGAAGAATGACTCAATGATCCTGAATGTAGGGTAGTGGAAACCATCCTGTTGGAACAGCAGAGAAAGTATAGTTTAAAGGACTTATAAGACATTAAGCATTCTAACATCTGCATTATGTGGATCCCAGTAGGAGTGAGAGAGGAAAGGGGATCAAAGGCATATTTGAAGGAATAATGGCAGAAAACTTCCTGAATCAGGTCAAGTAAACAGGTATCTGTACTGTTGTGCAATACATCCTTATAGTTTATCTTACACCCAGTAGTACCATATGGCATGCAGGATTTTAGTTGAACCCATGTGATGGAGTGTTAACTACTGAAATGCTAGGGGAATTCCAATCAGCAGACTTTTTCATTAATCACTACGTTGTACAACTATGTACACTGTGTTTCAAATCCTGAAAAATGACACTGTGAAAGTGCTGTACTTAATATGCCAGCAAATTTGGAAAACTCAGCAGTGGCCACAGGACTGGAAAAACTCAGTTTTCATTCTAATCCCAAAGAAAGGCAATGCCAAAGAATGCTCAAACTACCGCACAATTGCACTCATGTCACACGCTAGTAAAGTAATGCTCAACATTCTCCAAGCCAAGCTTCAGTAATACGTGAAATGTGAAATTCCAGAAGTTCAGAAGGCAGAGGAACCAGNAAAACACTCAGAACATCAACAGCTTTTGAAAGCTAGAACTCAATATACAGAATGAAGAGGTCATTTGACTTAAGTGTTACTTCAAGTGGTAAAGAATTCCAAATGGCTTGAACTTTTAGGTGTGACTGTCACTGCTAATTAAACTTGACTAAATTAAACCATATAATTTTCAAAGTCCCTTTGGAATGATCTCACATTAATTCTTTAAAGAAAGGCAGGAATCAAGGGGATAAAGTGAGTGGTTTTATTTTGCAGCTGGGAAGAATTGCAGAGATTTACTTCTCAAAATATGAACCTGGGTTTTCTAACTCTCCTGAAGAGTGCTTTATAGTAACTCTCACTGACTTTGAATTAAAAATAAAGTCCAGCCTTTAGAGAAAGATCAAAATAGCTTCAACTATGTCTTTGTTGTTCTTCTGAGATGCTTTTTAAACAGTCCAATCCTCCTTTTAGCATATCAAGAATTCAGGCTTAATATCTAATTCCAAAATCTCTTCAATCAGTCAACAAGCTTGCTTTAGGAGCAGTATTTTCTCTCATTTAGAATTTTAGATTCTGGGTGGGAAATATTTCTACTGTGATCTCTATTTTACAACTATGAGAGCGCCTCAATTCCCACACCACCACTTGGACATTCCTTGTATTGTAAGCAACATCTGGAAATCATTGCACGACTATTATTAGCTAATCATTTGAAGATCCCTGGTAAGAAAAAGGGAAAACACTTTCTATTACCAAACTAAGCATGCTGTCCAAACCATTGGGAGCAATGGATGAAATTCTTAATAATGAGAAACAGGTTGTATTATTACTAAAGAGATATTAAGTATTCAGTCAAGCCTGCTTAGAAATAAATAAGAAGTTCCTCATCATGTTCTCACTCTCTTTTCTCTCTACTTTACTTCTTGTTTCAAGGTCGATTTTTCAGAAGTGAATATAAATATTAATAATAATTTAAAATACACAAATTTGCATGTTACAGTTTTTGAGTTAAACCAGCTTAGCAAGTATTGGTGTACTGGCTTTAAAGTTGAATTTGATTATCAGAATACTGACACTTAGAAATTCAATTAATAATGATAAGCATAAAGACAATAAAATATATCTGATAGCTTTTGACTAAAACTGTAGAGGATAATGGCATGTGCTTATCCACAGACTGATTTTTTTTTCTGTTAAATCTATTGATTGTAATTATGTTTACAGTTGAGACACTGCCAAAAGTACATGATTGTTGAGGATCTGTAGTTTTGCCAATGATTCATAAATCATAAGCATCAAACTTTTGATAATGAGGACTTTCATTTTTCACATTGAGTGCTGTATAAAACTTTATACTTACCAGTGAAGTTGTAACTGTATCATCTAACTAGGTCAAAGAAAAAATAACAATCTCAACACATAATGTGACTGCTTCAAAAAGATAAATACATCAGTCATCCTATGATTGAAGATTTCTGCATTCATTAGAATTATTTCCACATAGATTTTAAGATGAACAAGTAAAGTAAGCAAATATGATAAGCCAGAAAATGTTTTTGATTTGTAAGTGGTAAGGCGATGGCACCCCACTCCGGTACTCTTGCCTGGAAAATCCCATGGATGGAGGAGCCTGGTAGGCTGCAGCCCATGGGGTCTCTAAGAGTCGGACACGACTGAGCGACTTCTCTTTCCCTTTTTTAGCAAAACAATGAAATTCTCAACCCCCAAATCATTTGGCATTGTGTACATTTTGAATCATTTGCATTAGAACTGAAATATACCTGATTTTACACATTTTAGACTGTAAAACTTTTATCATAGTAGTTTATATCTGGGGGACAGATTTCTTTTTTACAAACTAAGCATGCTGATATATATTTCCAAGTCATATAGAATTTATGTAACTGAGAGAAAATAAAAACTGAATCAAGTTTAAAAGTCAGCCAAGTACTTATTAAACTGTACTCTAAAGAATAGAATGTTTAACATGCTAATTGTATTTATTGCTGTTCTGTGGCTCAGTTGTGTCTGAATCTTTGAGACCCCCATAGACAGTAGCACACCAGGCTTCCTTGTCCATCACCATCTCATGAAGCTTGCTCAAACTCATGTCCATTTTGTCAGTGATTCCATCCAACCATCTCATCCTCTGTCATCCCATTCTCCTCCTGCTGTCTATCTTTCCCACCATCAGGGTCTTTCCCGATTAGTTGGCTCTTCACATTGGGTGGCTGAAGTATTGAAGCTTCAGCTTCAGTATCAGTCCATCCAATGGATATTCAGGGTTAATTTCTTTTAAGATTGACTGGTTTGATCTCCTTGCAGTTCAAGGGACTCAAAGGCTTCTCCAACACCACAATTTGAAAGCATGAATTCTTTGCCACTCAATCTTCTTTAGGGTCCAACTCTCACATATTTTGAGGCCAAATAAATGGTTCAAAAGCTAGTTTATTTTCACTATAATATTTATTCAAAGTTACTTGAAATCTATTTATTGTCAAGTGAATCCAAATGATTGCTTTGGGAGACATGTTTTTGTTGAGTAATGATACAGGAAGACAACAAGTAGACAAGAAGGATATTCCTACTTATGTTTCTAAAACCAAAGACACACATTCGTGCAACACACACTGACACATGTACATACATGTGTGTGTATTTATATATGAATGTATATTTATATCTGTATATACAGTTACAGACATAAACACATACCTCTCATCTTCACCAGTGTACATCAAAATGAAATGTTCATCTTCCTAGATATAAGCCGGTTATGAGCTTATTTTATTAAATAAATGTATACTAGTATATGAATGTCCACCTTGTGCTTGGGAACAAATATTTGCTTTAGTACTCAAGCAATACGTAACTACCTGTGTTTGCTTTAATGGTAAGTAAGCATATTTTTAATTTTATCAAGTTGAAGGAAGTTTATATTTAGTAAAGATAAGTCATTATCTGGGGTGGCTAATAAAAATTTCACTGAAAATGTGACATTTGCACTGGTCTTCTAAACTTTGGTGGGAATTGGACAACTAGGTATTGAGAAAATGCATTTTGTATTTTTATGATTGTGGAAAAATACTAATCAGCCTAAAAAGACTATAATGAAGGTCAGGAAGTTTGGCAAAGAGTTAAAAACAAATAGCAAGAGTAAAGAAAGTTTGAGAAAACTTCAAACCATGACAACCTCTTATCTTCCACTCTCCCAGATATTGCGGGAATATATCGGGAGGCTTACTGCCTCTAAACATTTATTGTATCATTGTTTTTCCACTGAAATGCTTTCTCTCCAGTTTGCCCTTCAATATCAACTATACTGAGCTTCCCAGGTGGCACTGGAGCTAAAGAACCCATCTACCAATGCAGGAGACATAAGAGATGCAAGTTTGATCCCTGGGTCAGGATGATGCCATGAAGGAGGCCATGGCAACCCACTGCAGGATTCATACCTGGAAAATCCCATGGACAGAGGAGCCTGGCAGGCCATGGTCCATAGGGCCATGAGGAGACAGACTTGACTGAAGTGACTTAGCACATAAGCACACATTTAATACATACTATGAGCTATGTATTCTTTCATCAAGTACACACTGGCTTTTGTGGCAGTCACTGTGCTGAGCAAGGACACGGTAAGTTACAAGGACGTAAGTGCTATGTCAAGTCTTTAGAACCATCTATATACTCAAAAACATGTTAAAAGAATGAGAATGTCCTGTTCTCAAGTAACTTGTTTCATACAGAAAAAACAAGAAGATGCATGAAATTTCTGTGCAAAGTGCTATTATTACCTCAAACACTGAAACATCTGTGACATCTTCCTAATATCCAAAGCAGATGTGATGCATATAACATCCATATCTCTTTATACCATAGATTCTGCCAGCCATAGAAGTAGTCAAACCCCTTGTCTTATTCCTATCTGTTAGGCAAAGAGTACACTGTATATATCTTTCCATCCTCTGCGAATTAAAAAAAGAAGATCATATACATAAAAGATATTTAGCAATACATTGAATTAAAAAAACCCTGAAGGATGTGTTCAGCAGTGTCAAATGATGTTGGAAGGTTATGGATCCTGAGAATGTAGAGAAGACCATTGGAGTTAGATGAGCACTGGTGATCTTAGAAATATCAGTTTCAATAAAATGGTAGATACCTTTATCAGACCACAAAGATCTAAAGACAAAGTATAACCGATTCTTCTATAATCCACCTCATGCATTCCTAAAAAATCGTTACACTAGGCAAAATAAAGCAATACATTCTGTATTGCTTAACACTTAAAGAGAATGGAGTAGGATCAATTATACACTAAAACTGTCAATGAGAAATCAAAGGAATAAAAAAAACTGCAGGAAACTAATAAAAAATTGTATCACAGCTTTAAACCTATTAAATAAGTCGGAAATATAAGCTATAAAAATATCAATAAATATATTGGTGATGGACAGGGAGGCCTGGCGTGCTGTGATTCATGGGGTCGCAAAGAGTCGGACACGACTGAGCGACTGAACTGAACAACAAATATGGCAGTTAGCTTTGAAAAAAGACCTGACACTCGCCTGTGGAGGTCAGCACAGGAAGGGTTACTGTAGCTTGAGAGCAATAGTGAAGTGATGAAGAAAAGCTGTCTACAGTTGGACAGAAAGTTGTAACAGCATGTCAGGTTGGGTGTGCTCATAACACAGACGGTGGATAGAGGTACCTGTCGATGTTTGAGGTGAGCCCATTTGTGTGCATTGTAGATTGCTCTATGGCTAGGCTCAGCCTGGTGAAGTTTTCTGCGTTCACCCATGTTTCTCCTGGACCAGGTCACATAAGTATAAGTAAACACAGAACTTGCATTTGTTCAAGTTATTTCTTAATACATCAATCTTATTGGAAAACATTTTCATGTTTAAAATAAGCATTATAACAGAACCGACTGTAGGTGGTGAGAAAGTATATGACGGCTTTGGCAGTGAATGGAAGGAATGAGAGCGAGTGTTGCAAAGTGTCAAGAGAATGATAAAGCGTTTAAAGCCAGATGAGACCAAATTAAGAAGTATATGATTGATAAGTTCTGAAAATAACCTATCCAGGAGAATTTGTGTTCTCTCAAAATCAGATCTTAAATTGTACAAACCAAGCTCTAGCGATTGCATGTAAAAGAGAAGGGAAAATACACTTGAAGACGTATCAGTATTCTTTCCAGGGGCCCTGAAACCCCATTCTAACTTGGCACCTTGCTAAATCTACAAGTAAAACCATTCCTATAATAGAAAGATGTCTATATTACAAATATTAGAAATTTTTCAAAACTTCATTTTCATTTTCTTTATGGGAATGTTTCTTTTCTTCTTTTCCTCCTCACCCTGTGTCAAAAGGTGTTAAATACTGACAAGTTTAGAATCTGTTATTTAGCAGGACAAGCTGTATTCAGTTTTTGTCTGACTGCTTTCAGATCTGTTTGGGCTGGAAAATAATGTGTTATCTTTCCCACATCTAAGATTTCTCTTTTAACAAAGATAAAATATGTTCTCTAAATGGATAAAATATAAATGGAATTTCAGATATTGGTTTTTGGAAGAATTGGGAATCATTACGTCTTTTGGAATAGTTGCCTTTTTAACTAAGGCCAATGAAGGGGATATTCAATTTTAGTTCCCCATAGGAACTTACTTATCTGGAACCAAATAACATAGAAAAGAGAAGCAGAGGATATTGTAAAACCTTAGTTGACTGATTTGACTAAGTTATTTCTCAAGAATGTATTTTGAGTTTTAAAGAAGATAAAGGGAGATCAAATCTCTATTTTAAGGTAATGGGGTCATTTGTTCCTTTTGCTAAAATATCTCCTTTAACAAAAATTACTCAGGCACAGCTATAGCATCGTATTCTGTGAGCAAAACAAGTTTCTTATATAGAGAGATTTTGAAAACTGGTGGATTTAATTCAAGAAAATGAAAACAGACCCAGGGATCAAGTAAATCTTGATTCTGTAGAACAAGGGACTTCCAATATGCATATGTATCTTCAGATCTCACACAAAACCCAAAATGACTTCTGTGTTTTATGTAAATTCCAGTACTATATCCCTAGTGTCTTGAGTAATCAGTTGGGGAAAATTCTCTAACCCTGTATGATTTTCCATATTTTGCTTAAGAGAGTCTTTTACCGGGAAAGCCAGTGAAATTCACCTCTGGTTCAGTTTCTAGTGCTTCACTGAGAAGCCCTCTTTCATTCATTCATTTATTCATGAAAATTATTGACTTTTCCCCTTTTATAGCAATAATCAAGCATTTATTCTCCATTCTTTTTTATTTGAATATTTCACTTTAGGAATATATGTGTGCATCTTAGTTGCTCAGTTGGGTTTGACTTTTTGTCACCCCATGGATAGTACACCACCAGGCTTTTCTGTCCATGGAATTTTCTAGGCAGGTACTAGAGTGGTCTGCCATTTCCTTCTCCAGGGGATCTTCCCTACTCAGGAATTGAACCAATGTCTCCTGTATCAGACACAGCTTAGCAACTGAGCACGTCCCTAGAAAATATGAAAATGAGATCATGAAACCCAGTGACTAATATGCTTAGTTATACAAAGGCAAATATCTATTCTTGTAGAATTTAGCAAAGATTTAAGTGGACACATTTGCATACTCAAATCCCTTGGTAATATAATTCAACCACCACTATAGTTATTAGAAATGAATCATAGCATATGCTTATCAGAATATGTTAAATTCTTTTGCACTGATAGTCTGTTTCAACAAAAGCTTAATTTCAGATTACTGTAAATTGCATATGAACTGTATCTGGTTCTGTATTACAGTAATGACAGAATAAGAGAAATATGTAAAGAAACATTTCTCACAAACTGAAAGACACCAATGGTGATCAGTACTCTTTTCAGCTGAAATGTATTTTTATGAGACCCTAAGTTTGTTCTCATTGTTCATACTATTTTACAGACAATCAGATTTCCACCATTGGGGAAGTGTTACTATTTTAAATAATAATAGCATCATTTTCAAATGATTTTTTAATATAAAGATGGAATTAGGGTTTATTATACATCACTTGATAATGGAAACTCATCTTAGATATTAGACCGACAACACAAAAAAGTTAAAATCATTGTCTATTTTTCAAATTCAAGAAATAGTGCGTAATGTCCAACTCTGAGTTCCATATAATGAAAGTTAGCAAATCAGATTATGAAAATAACTGCTGATATTTGCCCTCAAAATGGTTGTTTCTCATCTCTCAAACAGTTAAGATTTTCTCTATTTTACATAATAATCCTCTTAAAAATCTCATCTCTAATACTCTTATACGAATAGAAAACATTAGGTCATGTTGTGTCATTATCTATATTATATTTATACTGGATTTCTCATGAATCCAGTTGTATTCTGTGGTGTCCTAAGCATTTTTTTATGAACTCCCAAGTAGGAATGAAAAAACTGGAGTTATTTGAGGCTGGAAAAATGTTTGAGTTGAGTGGAACCTGAAACATAATCTGCAAACCACAGTTCCTCTTCATTTTATGTATATTTTAAGGGAAATTTAATTCAGATGTTTCCGATTAATGTGCACTTAGCTCATCAAACTTGTTGTGCAAGAGATATTTGATTTCCAGGAAGACTTTTTCTTTGCAAGACATTTTCCTCTGTACAGGGAAGTCTCGTTTTGCCATCATTAGTTGTTATGCAAAAGTGGAAACAGTTATGTTGCTCTCTCTCACTCTTTGTAAAGTATCTGAGGTCATACTTTTTTTGATGAGAACTTTTAAAGCAACCATGTATTTTGTACTATTATAAAGCAATATGAGAAAATAACTGCTGTACTAGAGGTGACTTAATCAAACTCCACAAATTAGAAAAATAATTTGTAAATTTATATTACACTGAACCATACAATCTTTGACTGCAAAATGGCTAACATATGCCAGAAGCAGTAATGGTAAGAAATTGAACCAAAAGTCAAAATGTCTGGTTTCTAACTTCAATTTTGCCAAACACTTTCTAGGTGATTTTAGAAGAATCACGTTGCTTTCCTTTATCTTTATTGGAAAATGAGGAAGTTATATAAAATGATTTCTCCAGATATAATTATTAAAAGTCTATGGAATTTCTGACTTCAACATACATTTTATCAATAGTATTAAAGATAATTTATATATAATTTTACTGTGTATAAAATAGATATATTTTATGCATATAAAATATAGCTATATCTCTAAATAACACCAACAAATTAGCTTTACCTCAAGTAACAATCNTATAATTATTAAAAGTCTATGGAATTTCTGACTTCAACATACATTTTATCAATAGTATTAAAGATAATTTATATATAATTTTACTGTGTATAAAATAGATATATTTTATGCATATAAAATATAGCTATATCTCTAAATAACACCAACAAATTAGCTTTACCTCAAGTAACAATCCAAATTCACCCAAATAAATTTACAGCAAAATACATCCCAGTGAAAATTTAATTAACTAAAGTCTCACAAAACTATTTTTGTTGTTGTTTTCTGTTACCTACTTTTATGGGAAAAAAGCAAAAAGTAACAGGGACTGAATTGTCAGTCCTCTCTCACATTTTTCCAGATTAGATTATGGTGTTTACATAACCATATGTAGTTATTACATGAATGTTTTTTATATGAAAAGTAGTATAACAATATCCTAAAATTTTGAAAACTTTTTAAAAAAATTAATTATAATAGATTGTTTCCTGCTGCAGTCAGAAACAGCTCCTGTATTTCAGTAGGATGAAACAATCAGGTTTTTTCTTGCTCACATTACATGCCTTTTGTGAATTGTTTGGAGGCTACATTCCATATCTTTTCTCAAGGGACCAAACTGATGGATACTTCATCTCAAGCTTTATTTCACAATTATGACATCAAGGGGAGGGACATAAGTAACTAACTGTTTCTCAAACTTCTACAGAAGGTCACATGTAATTTCTGCTTTCAAATTAGTAACCAGTGTGAGTTATCTAGCTAGACATGAACTTCAAAACCATGAGGAAGCACAAGTCTAGCAGTACTTAGGAAGCAAATGAGAAATAGATGGTAGACAATATTAATGACTTCCACAGTTACACACACACTTTAGGGTAGCAGGTTAGTTAAGAAAATTGATTGACTAATCCTTAGATCTTTGAAATTAAGAAAGGAAAGAGCTTTTCTAGCTGAATAATTTCTAAATTATGTAATTAGAGGATTTCCCTGGTGATACAGGTGGTGGTTCAGGCTCCAAGCTTCCAATACAGAGTATAGAGGTTGAATCCCTGGTCAGAGAACTAAAATCCCACATGCTGTGTGGTGTAGCCAAATTTATTCAAAATGTTAATTTTAATTAATAGATTCAAAAATATAAAAATTATTATTATTTATTATTCTTAGTACTTTTTTCATAATTCTATAAAATCATTTTTTCATTTAATAGTGGCATCTATGGGCTTAGAAAAATTTACCACAATTTTAAGAAATTGTTAATATGCCATTTATATTGTACATGTCATATGTACTTTTATTTATACACATCTTACATAGTCTGTGCCAAGTATTAATAGAAGCTATTCCCAATCTTCATACCCCTAAAAGAAGCAGTTTCTTTTTATGGCCTCTACTCACAAATATCTTAACAATATTTGTTTGGTAGGATTCTAGATATATTAATTTAAGACATGACCTATTCATGTCTTCCTTTGACAAAAAAATTGCTTACCCCCTCAAGAGTTTCCACTATACCTAGTGCTCAATTTTCAGTCCCTGTTTTGATTAATTATTATATCTAAAAATTATTAATGTTTACATTGTTTGGATTATTTTAAATAAACTGTTTACTATAAAGTTTAGTATAATTTTATTGTTTTTGATTATGTTTCTTTTGTACAATGTATTAAGTTTCAACTTAGGTAGCTAACAGTGGATTGTCCAGAAGTTATCTGGTTCTCAGAACACTGAGCATTCTAAATGAGTTTTGCTGTCTGTTGAATTATTTTGGAAAGGTCTAAGTGTTATCTACTAATTTGATTTGCCTGTTTTCTTGTTTATAGGATAGAAGAGGATCTTGAATTAATGCCATATGGGCCAATAGTACAAGGAAGAAATATTACTTCAAAGATATTCCCTCATGCATATTGTATTTCTTCATCTTCTCTGCTACCACAGTGAATAAGTATTCCTACTTGTTGAGTTGAAACTGGAGCTTCTGTACTAGATTGAAAACTTCTTGAATACAGGGAACATGACATATATTTCATAACTCCAAAACTTAACCAAAAATTGGGTGAAATTTAACCCTTACTGAGAATAAAGGATGTGCCAAGCACTTCATAAAGTATTTTAATGTTTTATAAATATGTGTGTGTGTATGTGTGTGTGTGTGTGTGTGTGTGTGTATAATCATCAAGCATGATCATATTTTATCATAGAATTCTTACAGATGAAGAATACAACAGGTAGAAATCATAGAAAGTTGCTAGGAAGGATCTGAGACACCAAAAATTTAGAGCATGGTTACTTTTAGTCAATCACAGTATGTTCCACAAGAAATCTACCAAAAATGAGGATTGTTAAAAGGGCAAAGCAGCTGCATAAACACTGAATAATTTATTATTAAAAGCCAAAGTGATGGTAACAGTGGGATGATTTTAATGCATGAGTCCATGCTAAATTTCCTCAGTCATGTCTGACTCTGCGACCCCGTGGACTGTAGCCTGCCAGTCTCCTCTGTCCATAAGATTCTCCAGGCAAGAATACTTAAATGGGTTGTGACCTCCTCCATGGGATCTTCCTGATCCACGGTTTGAACCTGCATCTCCTGTGTCTCCTGCATCAGCATGAGGGTTCTTTACCACTAATGCNCGACCCCGTGGACTGTAGCCTGCCAGTCTCCTCTGTCCATAAGATTCTCCAGGCAAGAATACTTAAATGGGTTGTGACCTCCTCCATGGGATCTTCCTGATCCACGGTTTGAACCTGCATCTCCTGTGTCTCCTGCATCAGCATGAGGGTTCTTTACCACTAATGCCACCTTGGAAGTCCATGATTCCAGTAGCCCTATGTTATTTAATGGTAATTGACTCCTCCTATTAATGATATTAGACTCTGTTATTTTTTCCTTCTGTATAGTTACTTATCAAAATACTGATGTAATTCCTATCACCTTTTTAATCTAGCCAAGAGAATATATATATATATATACATATATACATATATATTTTACTTAAAGATAATGAGTGTATCTAATAGAAATGGGAGACCAAATCAAATTTCAGTGCATTTAACTTGGATTTCCTCTCTGATATTTCTCGTTTGTTTTTCATGAGAGTCAGCTTTTGGAGGCAAACAATAGTTTCAAGCTAACATAATGATAAAAAGAAGCTAGAGAAGCACACAGAAAGATCAATGCAAGTCTAATGTAGTTTGATCCTTATTTTCTTCTGGGTGCAATATTTGTATATTTTCCTTAGTAGGTATTATGATAGCCTGTGATTGCCCTGTACAATTCCCATTTNATAAAAGTCATAGTAGAATATGAAATGCATTTCACAATGAATTCAAGAATTTATGTGATTAGAAAATGGCATAAATTGAAATGAAGAAATTAAGTAATTCTTCAGGCATACCAGAATAGACATACTGATGTTGGTAATTTTGGGGGAGAGAGGGACATGAGAAGGAGGATACCATACTATCATACCACATTTTTCAAAACCACTGATTCCCATAATCTCACTTTAGATTCAATGTTTCTATTTTTTACTTGACTTAAAGGTCTCTTATTATAAGACCTTATAACTACCTTTTGTTCACAAAATATGTACATATCAAGTCTGCAAACTGGAAACAATTTTTAATAGACATTACCCATCCTTCCCATCTTCAGGGTGTGGCTGCAGTATTCTGAGGCACATCGCTTGCTAAAACGACATATGCGTCATGCACCTGATTTTCTGTTTTGGCATAAGTTGATGACATGGTCAAAAATGAATTTTCCTCACTATGCCTGTCTTCAGGGTGATGACTACAATTATTTTTTTTAATATATAGAATTCACATATTTAGCAACCTAGCCTCCCATCTCCTCCTCCCAAATCTAAGCTCTTACTTTTGAAGAGCAGGACAGGTTTTTCATTAAAAAAAAAATTCTTAAATATACTTGCCAGTTTTGAGAGAGAGATAAAAAGAGAGAGAGAGGGAGAAAGATGAGGAGAAAGAGAGAAGGAAGGGAGGGAGAGAGGAAGGAAGGTAAAAAGAAAGAAAGAAGCTCAGATACTATCAGATTAACATGGAGGATGAATCTCACTGATATGGGTAGGCTGGGATAAGATTTGTTCTTCAAACCACAGAAACCATGATACCAGCTTACTCACCAAACTGGTTATAATTGAGAGTTCAATGAAGAAAAACTATCTGAAAAGTCCTGCCATGTAAATATGCTTTTTATTTCAACTCTTGTCAATAGCCTCGCTTTTGTGTGAAATATATTTCCCCACTGAGTGCTTTTCCACATTTGCCACACATATCCACCCCCTTCCCACCTTGGAATCTGTGTGTATTTTTCTTTTATAAACTTTGACAGAAAAATTGGAGACTTTTTACCAGTTAGATAATAAAAAATAACTTCCCCTGTTTCTGTCTATTACTCAGGGAAACCTCAGTTGTGCTGTTTTCTAATTTCCTCAAGTTATATATGATCATAATATATGCTCGTTAATTCAAATACTTCGAACATTTATTTTATTTATAATTTTTGCTCCTTGGTATCATCAGGAGACGTACATCTCAATTTTATGAGCGACGTGGGGGTAAGCAGTTACACAGTCATGCTCCAGCCGGCATTGGTGTCACACATTCAGAATGTTGAACACTCATTCTACAACCCACAGCAACACATCACAATCACAATTCCAATCACACAATGCTCTACTGCAATATTTCATGCCATCCCTTTGAGACAGGCAATTCCTGATTNTACCAGCTTACTCACCAAACTGGTTATAATTGAGAGTTCAATGAAGAAAAACTATCTGAAAAGTCCTGCCATGTAAATATGCTCTTTATTTCAACTCTTGTCAATAGCCTCGCTTTTGTGTGAAATATATTTCCCCACTGAGTGCTTTTCCACATTTGCCACACATATCCACCCCCTTCCCACCTTGGAATCTGTGTGTATTTTTCTTTTATAAACTTTGACAGAAAAATTGGAGACTTTTTACCAGTTAGATAATAAAAAATAACTTCCCCTGTTTCTGTCTATTACTCAGGGAAACCTCAGTTGTGCTGTTTTCTAATTTCCTCAAGTTATATATGATCATAATATATGCTCGTTAATTCAAATACTTCGAACATTTATTTTATTTATAATTTTTGCTCCTTGGTATCATCAGGAGACGTACATCTCAATTTTATGAGCGACGTGGGGGTAAGCAGTTACACAGTCATGCTCCAGCCGGCATTGGTGTCACACATTCAGAATGTTGAACACTCATTCTACAACCCACAGCAACACATCACAATCACAATTCCAATCACACAATGCTCTACTGCAATATTTCATGCCATCCCTTTGAGACAGGCAATTCCTGATTAGCCCCTGGATTTCCCCTGCTTTTAATGTCTGGGCCCATTTGGCCACTGACCTAGTACAAATGGAAATGGCGAGCATGTCTTTGGTCTCCTGTAGCTGCAGAGGGCTCCGAGCAGACATAAAACAGGCCTACAGCCTTACAACATCTGAACAGTGTTTCCTGTCTGCTGTTCTCATTTCTACACTTGGCATGAGCTGCAATGACCTTTACCCTGTTCTTTAAAGGGATGTCTTTTATGGAGGTTAAGAGTGACTTGGCCCCCAACCTAACGAAGTCCTGGGCTCCACTGCCCTCCAACTGTGCCTTGTGTGCATGGTGCTGTGAGCGGTGATTTAGTGGTATGGGCAACAGGCCATCAGAACCCAGCAGACAGTGATCACCACAATTATGTGACTTGAAGATATTTGTGTACCCCACTGATCATTAACAGAGTTATGAAAGTTAGGCTTTGGGCTGCACTTATCTGCCGACTCGGCAGCATTTTGACCACATGAATTAATGATAGCACGGAAAGTACATTCTACAGCTACTTGTAACTATTCTTTTAAAGTCAAACACAGAAATTGTACTGAAAACAGAGTCTCCGCCGCTTGCCTCAGGGTAGAGCTACACACGTGTACTGTATCCTGTTCTATATATCGCTCTGATGACTGCACATGCATTGCTTTGCATGTGGGATCATTTGACCTAAAAATTAAAAGTCGAATGGTATGGTTCTGCATTTTATTACCGAGGAATTCCATCCATGAGAGATGATGGGAAAAAAAATTTCCCTTAGCTTTCCATTAATATGATAGTTTGAGCACTCTTGAAAACTTTTGTAGCAAAAAATCTTTAAGAAATAAATGTCATGTATATTAAGTGAAGAAGTCTCCCTTTTGCAAAGCTGTAATGTTTTAGTATGCAAACTCTTTATTGAGGTTGTTAGGGTATTTGTTTTTTTAACAGATTTTTTTTATTCTACATTAAATATGAGTCAATGAGATAGATATAAGCATTTCTCACCTTATACATTTATCTTGATTTCTGATTATTTTGAAAATGCTGTTTTAATCATGCCATCTCAGTAAGAATAGAGACCTTGTTACTTACTATGATAACTGTAAAACAATTATAGACAATTAAAAAATATTTTGCCTGCTTAATCATTTCTTTTCTCTTTTAAGCAAAGCCCTTGAAATAATAATAGCAGTAACTCGTGAGCTCATTTAGTCCACCATGCCCCAAAGAATCTATGTGTAGTAAATAAGTCAGTATCGCACAACACTATGCCTCTTCTCTTTTTCTTCCCATTGATATTTTTTTGGCTCATTTAATTAGTTGCCACATCCAATAATGAATACTGGAAGAGGCAGAGTTGAGATATGACTTCTTTGTTTCTGATATACTGTTTCAAAAACAAAATCCCAGTAGCCAAATATCACTGAAGTCAGAAAATGAAGGGTTAAGGAATTTTCATTCCTAAATTCAGATTTCTGAAATTTACTTAGGTGAACATTTGAAACAGGAATGAATATGAAATCCAGAGACTGTGTTCCTTGGTCCTTACACAGAAGATTTTAAAATGTATGCCCACACAAAACCCTGCACTCCCATGTTTACAACAGTTTTCTCTATACTTGCCATAATGTGTTTAGTTTGTTTCGTTTGGCCACTCTGCGAGGCATGTGGAATATTAGTTCCCAGACCAGGGATTGAACACATGCCTCCTGCATTGGAAGTGTGGAGTCTTAACCACTGGACCACTGGGAAAGTCCCGACTGCCAAAACTTGTAAACAAGACGTTTTTCCATAGGTGAAAGGAACTGTGGACCATTCACACAAAGGAATACTATTCAGTGCTAAAAAGGAATAAGCTATCCAGCCATGAAATGATATGGAGGAAATTTAAATACTAAGTGAAAGAAGGCAGTCTGAAAAGGCTATGTACTATATGATTCCAACTACATGATGTTCAGGAGAAGGCAAAACTATGGAGACGGTAAAAAAGATCAGAGGGATGAGGAGGTGGAGAGATCACAGGGGATTTTTAGGTCAATAAAAATAGTCTATATGATACTATAATGATGGGTACATGTCATCAAACATTTGTCCAAATCCACAAAATGTACAAAACCAAGAGAGAACCCTAGTAGAAAGTGCAAAATACAGGTGGCTATGTTGTACCAATGCAAGTGCATCAGTTGTAGCAAACGTGTCTGGTGGGGGATGTTGCTAATAGGGGAGGCTGTGCACGTGTAGGAACGGGCAGCATATAGAAAATGTCTGTAACTTCCCCTCAATTTTTCTGCGAATAGAAAACTGCTCTTTGAAATTAAGTATTTAATAAAAGTAAAACATGCAAAGGGTAAAAATTGGTAACTTAATAACAAAGATATATGACTACAGTATTCAAATTTATTTTTAAGCTAGACTGAGCAGCTAGAGAGTAGAACTGTATTTTGTTTGTTTTCCCCTTTCTACTATCTGATTAACAAAGTGTCTGACACGAAGCTACTTACACATTAATATATTTGTTGAACTGAACTGAACTGACTATATTAAGAAAAGTAATTGCTGTTAACTCCTTAATGTTGTGCTATTACTCGCTCAGTTGTGTCTGACTCTTTGCGACCCCATGGACTGTCGCCCACCAGGGACTGAACCTTCATTTTCTCTATTGGCAGGCAGACTCATTACTGTTGAGCCATCAGGAAGGCCCAGAATAAATTATCAGTAGCCAATAAAACCTAATCTTTATTTTACTTCTCTGGTGGCTCAGTGGTAAAAAATATGCCTGCCAGTCAGGACACATGGATTCAATCCCTGGGTTGGGAAGATCCCCTGGAGAAAGAAATGTCAATGCACTCTAGTATCCTTGCCTGGAAAACCCCATGGAGCAGAGGAGCCCGGGGAACTACAGTCCATGGAGTTCCCAAAGAGTCGGACACAACTTAATGCCTAAAACAAACAAATGATTTAAGAGGTCATTCTTACTTTCTTTTAAACAACATATGTTCTGTACATAGAAAATATGCTATGTGTATGTGTGTGTGTGAGAGAGACAGACCTGGAGTACAATGACCTAAAAAGATTTAATTAGTACTTTAATCTATCACATTTTATCACTAAAACATGAGAGACTCTAAAGTATGATATAAAGAATTAAAAAAAATGTTCTGTCTTCCTTTAATTTGCTTAAAATCTCATGGCAAACAAAACCAAATTTGAATCTATATTCAGCAAAATATTTAAAAACTTAAAAAACTGCACAAATACAAGGAGGCATTAAAGGGTTTCTGGCAATGTAAATCCAGAACCGAATTACTCTGCACTATTGGAAAAACTAGCTCTACCTTCAGCAAGCAAAGTTAACATTTTAAGTTTCAACATATAGATTCTGTGGGCATTTTACTACTTCCAAAAAACCCAGAGAAGAAGATGGAAAAGAGTTTAATCAATACGCTCAATAAATTTTGCTCACCTAACTGAGGGGAGGGCAAAAAGAACATAGTGCATTTCATTTCATTGACAAGCCTTGGATACACAGCCTACTTGCCTTTTCAAAGCAGAAAACCCTGTACTGTCTCCTCTGGATGATCTTTTCAGGGCTATATGAATAAGCTTCTCTCTGACTCCTTAACCCCAACTGAACGGTGAGAATAAAGGAGAAAACGTGTTATTTTCTGAATTCTTTCAGAGAATAGTGAAGTATAAATTCAGGATTTTGCAATTGGAAGCACTAAGCATTCAGTCACTCAGTCAGTTCAGACACTCAGTGTGTCCAATACATGCGACCCCATGGACTGCAGCCCACCAGGCTTCCCTGTCCAAAACCAACTAACTCCCTGAGCTGACCAAACTCATGTCCATACTGTCAGTGATGCCATCCAATCATCCCATCTTCTGTCGTCCCTTCTCCTCCTGCCTTCAATCTTTTCCAGCATCAGGGTCTTTTCAAACAAGTTGGTTCTTTGCATCAGGTGGCCAAAGGATTGGAGTTTCAGCTTCAGCATCAGTACTTCCAGTAAATATTAAGGGTTGATTTCCTTTAGGGTGAACTGGTTGGATACCTTTACAGGCCAAGGGACTCTCAAGAGTCTTCTCCAACACCACAGTTCAAAAGCATTAGTTCTTCAGTTCTCAGCTTTCTTCACAGTCCAACTCTAACATCCATGCATGACTCCTGGATGAACCATAGGCTTGACTAGTGGACTTCTGCTGACAAAGTTATGTCTCTGGTTTTTAATATGCTGTGTAGGTTGGTCTTGGCTCTTCTTCCAAGGAGCAAGTATCTTTTAATTTCATGGCTGCAGTCACCAACTGTAGCGATTTTGGGGCCCAGAAAAAAAGTCTCTCACTGTTTCCCCATCTATCTGCCACAAAGTGATGGTACCGAATGCCATGATCTTAGTTTTCTGAATGTTGGGTTTTAAGTCAACATTTTCACTCTCCTTTTTCACGTTCGTCAAGAGGCTCTTTAGTTCTGCTTTGTTTTCTGCCATAAGGGTGGTGTCATTTGCATATCTGAGGTTATTTATATTTGTCTCAGAAATCTTGATTCCAGCTTGTGCTTCATCCAGTCTGGATTTTCACATGATGTATTCTGCATATAATTTAAATAACTAGGCTGACAACATACTGCTTTGATGTATTGCTTCCCGATTTTTGAAACAGCCTATTTTTCTGGGCTCCAAAATCACTGCAGATGGTGATTGCAGCCATGAAATTAAAAGACACTTGCTCCTTGGAAGGAAAGTTATGACCAGCCTAGACAGCATATTAAAAAGCAGAGACATTACTTTGTCAACAAAGGTCTGTCTAGTCAAGGCTTTGGTTTTTCCAGTAGTCATGTATGGATGTGAGAGTTGGACTATAAAGAAAGCTGAGTGCAGAAAAATTGATGCTTTTGAACTGTGGTGCTGGAGAAGACTCTTGAGAGTCCTTTGGACTGCAAGGAGATCCAACCAGTCAATCCTAAAGGAGCTCAGTCCTGGGTGTTCATTGGAAAGAGTGATATTGAAGCTGAAAGTCCAATACTTTGGCCACCTGATATGAAGAGCTAACTCGTTGGAAAAGACCCTGATGCTGGGAAAGATTGAGGGCAGGAGGAGAAGGGGACGATAGAGGATGAGATGGTTGGATGGCATCACTGACTCAATGGACATGGGTTTGGGTGGACTCCAGGAGTTGTTGATGGACAGGGAGGCCTGGCATGTGGCAGCTCATGGGGTCTCAGAGAGTCAGACATGACTGAGTGACTGAATATAACTGAACTGTTGTTCCATGTCCTGTTTTAACTGTTGCTTCTAGACCTGCATACAGATTCCTCAGGAGGCAGGTCAGGTGGTCTGGTATTTCCCGTCNGTGGCAGCTCATGGGGTCTCAGAGAGTCAGACATGACTGAGTGACTGAATATAACTGAACTGTTGTTCCATGTCCTGTTTTAACTGTTGCTTCTAGACCTGCATACAGATTCCTCAGGAGGCAGGTCAGGTGGTCTGGTATTTCCCGTCTCTTTAAGAATTTTCCACAGTTTTTTGTGATCCACACAGCCAAAGACTTTAGTGTAATCAGTGAAGCAGAAGCAGATATTTTTCTGGAACTCTCTTGCTTTTCCTACGATGCAACAGATTTTGCATTTTGATCTCTGGTTCCTCTGCTTTTTCTAAATCCAGCTTGAACATCTGGAAGTTCACAGTTTATATACTGTTGAAGCCTGGCTCAGAGAAATTTGAGCATTACTTTGCTAGCATGTGAGATGAGTTCAGTTGTGAGGGAGTTTGAATATTCTTTGGGATTTCCTTTCTTTGGGATTGGTATGCCTATCATTATATGGCATATTCTCTTTCACATTTATAATTTTATATTTTCTTTATGAGCCCATCTTGTTAGAGAAGCAGGAATAGTGGACAGTCTTCTCATGACAACCTTTTTTCAGTGAGATTTTGATTGATTAATGAGTAGATTTTTTTTCTGTCTATCACAGCTTGTTATGGGAAAGGTGTGTGTAATTGTCCTTGGGTAAGGTGCTGTTCCTCACTTATTCAGTGCTGTAAGACATGAAAAATGTGATCATCACATTTTTTCAGATATCAAATGGTAGGTTTTAAAAGTCTTACTTATAAGCCAAGAATAATGTTGTAGTAAATGTTTAATGTTTGTTTTATCATGGCTTCCTTTGACCATTAGAAGTGCATCACAAGTGTATTTAATACATTGATATTCAAAAGCCTTAATTGGCACTGTTTTACATCATTATCCTCAAACCAAAAGAATGATGCAGTTCCTGGAATATGTCCCAAAGTGGTTTGGAGGAGAAGGCTGGGCAATAAGGCTTGTTTGCTTTCTTTCTTATTTCTCAATATTGTATGACTTTTGGCAAATCAACCCTCCTTGGGCAATCAAGTAACACTGAAAAGTCAGAGGTTATTGTTTATTTCTTACTCTGCACTTTACCTACCACATTCCTCGTTACTTTAAGACATTGAATTATGCTTTTTGACTGGTAACAGAGGAGATTTTTTGGCACTGTCAATCAAATGTAACCAAGGATCAGCTGTTGCCTTGCTTCTATATCATCTTGTTTCACACCCAACTTGAGTTAATCTTTGATAATAATAGTGTAGCAAAATCAACTCCTTAGACTTAGAAGGGATGAAAAGACTGAATTCCCTTTGCTATTGTGATACTCCAATGCCAAAAATCTGAGAAGGTATACTGCATAGTTTAACATCACATTGTAAAATACTTTGAGGCATTATTCTTACAGTCGTGTGGCACTTGCTATCAGTTATGTTTCATATAATATTCACCAGAGTTGCAAAATATAAGTACTCATTGGTTTCTTCTTAGCCGCCAAGTCTGCTGCAATAGTCTTACCTTCTCTTAGGAACCAGAAGATTTTTTATACTGACATATCTAGGCTCTGAAAAATCAGAGGATAGGTACATAGTAGTACTAGCAATAGAGAGCTGTATATTCAAGTGTGAAGTTACCTTAGATATGCCTTAGATAATTACTCAGGTGTTGTTTTAACTGCTTTCTGTATTTCAGCTGGTCTGGTCAGCATAGAATTCTAGAAAGATGACTTAATTTCATCCCACCAGGTTTTTATAGACATCCTAGAGTGTGAAGTCAAGTGGGCCTTAGGCAGCATCACCACAAACAAAATAGTGGAGGTGATGGAATTCCAGCTGAGCTATTTCAGTTCCTAAAAATGATGCTGTTAAGGTGCTGCACTCAATGTGACAGCAATTTTGCAAAACTTAGCAGTGGTCACAAAACTGGAAAGGTCAGTTTTCATCCTAATCACAAAGAAAGACAATCCCCAGAAACATTCAAACTACTAAACAATTGCACTCTGCACAATTGCATTCATCTCACATGGTAGTAAAGTAATGCTCAAAATTCTCTAAGCCAGGTTTCAGCAATACATGAACCGTGAACTTGCTGATGTTCAAGCTGGTTTTAGAAAAGATAGAGGAACCAGAGATCAAATTGCCAACATCTGCTGGATTATAGAAAAAGCAAGAGAGTTCCAGAAAAACATCTATTTCTGCTT